>JAODAL010007884.1:0-121897 GCA_025379985.1 Phyllomedusa bahiana | reverse complement strand
TTGGCGGTTTTGAAAAAAAATTTTTTTTACTGGTGCAACTGCAAAAAAAATATTTAGTTACCCTTGGATGAAATTTGGCGCCAAAGAATTGACCCACCAAAAAACTACTAGCTTTGAGCGTGTTACAATGCGGTTTTTTTTACGCCAAAAAGGTTTAAATTGTAATTACCTTTGTTTGGGAAATTTGGCTCAGGAAAAAGTATATTTTTTGGCGGTGAAAAATGACGGTTTCTTGGGTCACCCCAGCTGAAAAACAAGCTTAATTAACCCCTGGATGTAAATTGCCCCCAAAAAATTTGAGCCACCACAAACTACTAGTTTTGTAGCGTGTTACTCCCATTTTTTTTACGCCAACAAAGAGATAAAATTGAAATTTAACCTTTGCTTGTGAATTAGGCTACGGGAAAAATGTATATATTTTGGCGTTGAAAATGCGGTTTCTTGGAGTCCCACAGCTGAAAAAACAATTTTTAAACCCCCTGATGAAAATTGCCCCAAAAAATGAGCAGCCAAAAATGAAGTGGTATTTGTTTGAAAAAAACGTTTTTTCTTTAAATAAATAACAAAACTGGTTAGTCCCCCTTGGATATTAAAGGGTGCGTGACGAAGGATTTAAATGTTATGCAGCTGCAGTGGACGACATGGATTTCAGCCCAAATCCCCAAAAAAATCAGAAATGAACGTTAAAGAAAAGCAGTTTGAAAAAAGCTGTGCCCCCCACAAAACCGCTGTATAAAAATCATTTTCTTAGAAAAGAGCTACGCCCCCAGGCACCTTCCCTAGTCGTACATGGAGGAGTGTGGCTCCCCGGTGGGCCCCGGACTTATAAAGTGCGGGGTTGACGTCACAAAATCCCCCGGTCTCTGTTGGCTTTTTCTGAAATGTCATGGGGGCTATGCCCTTTTTCCTCCAGAGTTCTTTGCCCCATGTAAGCCTTGCTTGCAGCCTTTTTATCAATGAAAAGCCACTTGTTCACCCGAAGTCCCCAAAATTCGACTTGTTCAAAAACCCAGTTTTCCCGAAAATTTTAAAAGAGTCCACTTCGTTAGAAACAATCGCATCTTAATTTGTGTTATTTAAGGGATTCCCCAGTTTATACTAATTGGTCAGACTAAGAGCCCTTTTTGTAGCTGGCTTGAAATGCGTAGACATGTGTGTGTCATTCTCTAATGTGTTTTGAATTTTTAACCATGTTTTTATGATGACGTTCCAATAAAGTTTTTTTTAACTTACTTTTTTTGATCTACTGAGAGTGCTGGAGGACATTTCGATTTTGGGATTGCTGTGTGAACATACCCTTACTTGTGTTACTGTCTCTGTCGAAGCTTTTTCTGCCTACCTGATTCTGACGCTAATACTCCACAATACAGATAAGTGCTTGTGAGTGCCCAAGTGCATCAAGAATAAGAAGTGTGTGTGACTGAAAGCAGGGGGGGTTTGCAATTAGGGATTTGGTAGGGCTGCCCAAAAGATGTTTTCAGGGACACTTAAAACTATGAGGGTTATGAGTTTGCCAGATCTTAGGGTGTAGCATGTTCCAGAGAACTGGCGCAGCACATGTGAAGTTCTGGAGCCGGGGGTGGAAGGTTTGATTAAGGCATTTAATCTAAGATTCTCAGCAGAGCTCAGAGTCTGGGTAGGGTGGTAGACGAAGATGAGGGGGGAGATGTAGACGGGTGACTCACTGTGAAGAGATTTTCAGGTGAGAGTGATTAGTTTGTGCTGTATTCTGTACTGAATAGGCAATCAGTGCAGTGACTGACACAGGATAGAGGAATCATTATAGCAGCTGAAAAGAAAGATGTGACTGGCTGCTGCTTTCAGGATAGAATGGAGAGGGGAGAGTTTACAGAGAGGGAGACTGACAAGTAGGGAGTTTCAATAGTCAAGACATGAAAGTATAAGTGCAACAGTAAGGGCCACATGTATGAAAACTGTCTTCGTCTAAGACTTTCTTTGTTGCCCATAGCAACCAATCAGAGCGCTCCTCTCAGTTCATATAGTGCTCTAAAAAAAATGAAAGGGGAGCTCTTATTGGAGGCCATGAGCAACATGGAAAGTCTTAGACCTAAACAGTTTTCATACATGTCCCCATAAGTGCGTACTTCTAAAACGACCGGCGTATAGTGACTCGTCCAGTATGCACCTCTATACGCCTCAAAGATGCCGTGTGAACTCAGCCTTACTGCTGTGGTACTGCTAAATGCTGTCCTTGGCTAGGCATGTGTCCCTACTTTTAGATTCTACCTTAACATGTTTGAATACCTTTTGCTGACCACTGCAAAATTTTAGGGGCCGTTCACACGGATTTGCGCTGCAGTACGGCTCCAATCCATCGCAGTAATTACGGTAATCCACAGTTCTCATAGAGAACAGTGGATTCCATCGCTTCTACCCGCTCGGCGAATCCGCCGGGCGGGGAGAAAGTCACCTGCACATTATCCAGGCGCAATACGTGCCATGAATAATGCAAGTCTATGGGGCCGGCGGACAGCGCCTCTGCCCCGCCCCCGCACCCGCCCCTTATTCAAGCCGTAATTGCGATCGCAATCCGGCACGCAATTACGGCTTGAATAAGCCGTGTGAACACGGCCTAACTTATCTTTAACCTGCTGTTCTGATACTACAACTGAATCTAGTACTAACTTGCTTATGTCTTGCTTTTATTTCACACCCAGTCCACTTACTTCTTCTCTCTCATGAATCTGGCACCATCTCTGACTTTTGCTAGCTCTTTTTACTTGCTTCACCTATCATTGAGTAGACTACAGATGCAACCTAGATACCCCCAGTAGTGAAAGACAGATTTCTTTATCATGGTTAAAGCGTTAAAACCTTACAAAATTAATAAGGATATGCGAAATCAGGTACCTAATACATTTTTGCTCTGCCATAAAGCACGTGATTTTAATAAAACATTTAGACATGCAAAATGATTGAAATGCCTCACAAGATTATAAAATTGGCTATCTATGAAAGAAACATAACTGTAAAAGGGCTTTTCTCACCATGCTGACTCTCAGAGCCACAGCCAGCTTCAGACTCACACTTCCTGGTTAGACTGTGGGTGGATTTATAGAGATACATATAGAGAGATAACACACAGTAGGGAGTTAATTACCATGAATGGATTACAGTTTACAGCTAATCAGATCAGAGAGAGGAGAGAGAGATGGTCGGTAATCTAGATAAATTTGTGTTCACTGAGGAGAGATAAAATCTCTCTTATCCCCTCAACAAAGCAAAATAAAAAAGCAATATATTTGGTATGTCTTCATTTACATTTCCCTGCATGTTGAAAGCTAATCATTGCAGTGAGAAAATCCCTTTAAGATTTAAATACAAAACAGATACTTTATTAAAACTGTCTTTTATTTAATCCTGTACAAGCCCTTTTAAAATCCTGTGTTGCTAGTATGCACTTTATCGGTAATACAGCAAAATGAACCCTGGGCTGGTTCTTACAAATTAATGATTTTACTTAGTATAACCTCCATTAATTTCTGCTGCAGTTCAGTGCAACTCTCAGCACATAGAACATATGATTTTTGCAGCAGATCGTATCTTGCCAAAAAGTTTGTTTTATATCTTAAATATTTGGAATTGTATATTTCAATCTGGAAAATATATTCACACATGCATTTAAGAAATGTGCACAAGTATCCAGATATCATTACTCAGAGAACAACCAATTCCATTAGACCATGAATCATTGCTCATGAAAAACATATTTTGGTAAATCTGCCAAGTACTTTTTTATCATATGTTTTTACTTTTCCCTCGTATGCAATTTAATTGAAAAGCAATATTTTATCAGAGACCATGATAATTAGTTCTATTGCTATCTTTTAATCGTTTTTCCAATTTTATCTTATTCTTACTGGTTATGATTTTACAGGTATATGTAGTAAGTGACAATTAAAAATGAATAGGTAGCTATCCTTGCTTTAGTATATTAAATGTTGGCTGATTAAATTTGGTTTTGAGCCCAGCGTCATTATCCAAATTTGGCAATATGCTTAATGGTTTATCTTGGCCCAGAAAAAAACCTCATTAGAGCTTCCATGCATGAATCTGTCTTCCGTCTGGTTATGACACATGCCACTTTTGTAGTGTTTTCAGAAAGTTGGAAAGCATGCAAATGATGTGATATAGTCTATTTTCAAACCATTGACATATTTAAAATTAGTGAAGAAAGAAAGATTTTTTTCTCTTTTTTTGGCATTTTTCCTAATGGCAAGGAGTTTGGGATGATAAACAGGTCTAATTAACAGCATTTATATCTGATAGATTAATCATTGATTTGCATTCCATACAACTAAACAGCACTTTGTTAATGTAAATTAAAGAAACACATCATTTGGGACCAAATTTGGCTGACTTTTGTCTGATATATATAAAATGATGGACTATGTATAATTACAATTCTGGCTGCTTTAGTATGCAAAGGGAGTACAGGATTCTATTACAACTAGCAATGAAAGTAATGAAACAAACCTTTAATGGAATAAAAAGAATGAAAGATTAGCTATTTGTTCATTCACACCCTGAAATTGTATTTTATTAAGGTCTTGAATACAGAAGATAATTAACTCTATGAATTTACTTTGGATGAGGTCTCGTTATCAAGATTATTAAAAGTTTGCACATAAGGCAAACTATTCCAGAAGCATTCAAATCTAGTGCCACGTGGAGAAAGTTAGCATATAGGTAAGCAGATGAATGTAATAGATGTGTATATTGGATAACATTTTACACAATTTGCAGCATATAAAGGAACTTTAGGGCACCATAGCATCACTTTAAAGTCGGGCCCAATTTTGCCAAAAGCATCATCATTATCAATTTAAAAGGATTTTCCCATCTCAAAAAGGTATGGCATATGGAAAGGATATGCCATATATGTCTGAGTGTGGACCCTACCTCTATGTATATGCATATCAATGTGCCATAAATGTGTGGGAAAACACCTTTTAAAAATATTGTTACTGTTTCTATAGTGTTTCCTGACCATTTTTTCTGTACTTTCTTACCCTGGCCAATCAGTGCTTTACACATTCTCCATTCTAAAAAAAAATGTCCCTTTGTCCTTTAAATGGGTTGTTTGACTTGAAAAAAAAGTGTATCAATTAGGGAAAAAAATCTACTCATATTTTTACTCACAGCCAATCCATCTACTTCCTTTACTGTGGCTTTAGTTGTACCGGGCTTTTCTATTGACCCCTCAGGAAATGAACAGAGAATGAGCAGTGATGTCAATGGAATGGCACATGACTACTAAAGCCGCCGATTGGATGCACCAATCGCACACTGTTTAGAAGGACCGGAAGCAGAGATCAGAGGCACTGCTGAAGCTTACATACTTGACATCTTTGTTATTACATGCAGTTGCGGCCAATTTTAAGTTTGTAATTTGGACAACCTCATTAAGCGTGACAATGGCCCAGCCTTAGACTTTGCATGCTATAATAGCTCCTATGCTGGCTATACTAGTACTGTAGTTAAAGGGATTGTCTCACTACATTGATTCATCTTACCTCAGTCTTGTTTTCTTGGTTTCATTTTGAATTCAGGGGTGTGTTTACTGGCTTCTACTAGACTGCCGTAGAAGCCAGGTCTGTAGCTATAGCAACCAGTGTTGGCAGCCTATCAGGAGCAATCAAACAGCTCTGTAGCTATAGCGACCTGAGGAGCTGATGCAGCCTATACAAGAGGGGATATCTGGAAATAGGTGTTAATGGACATTTTTCGCAAAGTGACTTGTTTTTGCAAGATCTTTAACATAAAAAGCAATCCTTATAATAAGACAACAACTTTAAGCCCATGCCTGGAGTAGGAAAAGTCATCCCCTTCTCAAGTAACAGAGTCTACAAAAACACCTCTATGTGCAACATACTCATTATTGCCTCCTCTAGACTAGCACAACATTTTGGTTTCCTTTACCCTCAAAGAATACTGCCACTGATACTGATGTTAGCCATTATTTTATTATTGAAATTGGGAAGCAAAATTTATCATTCAATGCATCGGCAAGGCAAGCTAAACTGTATTACTTATGATTCCCAGAGAGCCTGATGTCTTCTCAAAAGACAAGAGGGACCAGAATGGAAAAAAAAAATCAGATTTACTTACAGGCATCTAGTCAGTAAATGTGAATTATTCTGTCACGTTAGGATATAACATCATTTTGTAGCATCTGTAGCCATCATTTATTGAGATGTACATAAAAGATATCTTCTGTGTTTATCCCATAGTCTAATGTATCTGTATTTTCAGATGAGAAAGATCAGTGTTTTTGGCTATTATATGACTTAATAACCTCCCAATTATCCTGCGTCCAGCCCACCCGTGCTGGACAGTAGTCAAAGGAGCCAGCTGCCTGGTTTGGGAATGGTGTGAGGTAAGCTTAATGGGGATGTATCATTTCATTAAATGGTCTTCAGAATAAGGGGACAGTGAAAACAAGCAACTTTGCAGTTTGATGTCATTTGCAAAGCTGTCTTGCTTTCACAGTCTGCCTTATCTTCGTTTTGTGTAAACACTGTTCCCCAGTGACAGTCGGATCCCACCTTCTTGCATTTCATTGGCTACCGGCTTTACTAATTTACATTCTGTTCGGCTCCCGGTCGTATTCACGGTACCGAGGATTCCTGCCTCTCTCTCTCAGAATAAGGGGGCGTCAACAATTTCACTCTTTACAGCTATCAGCTCCTCATTGACACTGCAGCTGCTTCTACAATCAGAAAACAGCAGAATGGTGCCTCGGTGCCTAATGGTCCTGCGTGTAAGGTGCCGGCAACATTTCACTCTGCACAGCCACCAGCTCCTCAGTGACACTGCAGCTGCTTCTATAATCAGAAAACAGCAGAATTGTGCTCGGTGCCTAATGCTCCTGCATAGAAGGGAGATGGATCTGTGCTCTGTATGAGTTCATAGAAGACTGAATTCAACTGTAACAAACCTCCAGCTGCGAGAGGAGAAGAGATCAGTACTCTGAGTTCATAGAAGACTGTCTAGACTGAATGCAGTCCTTTGATATGTAAACAGCTCTTACAAAATAAGACTGCAAAAGGAGAGGAACGACACAGGGACATTTGGAGGGGGGGCAGGGGCATCGCTAGGCAGGTTTATTTGGGGCACAAGCCCCGGATAATATTGCCTGTGCCCCGAATGTCAGATTGCCGACTCCAGGCTGCGGGCCTGGAGCGCCGACGATCTATCGAGCTGTGTATGAGTGCTCTGGATGCACACACAGCTCATGATGGTTGCTAAGTGCAGGGAGGGAGGGAGAGCGACTGCAGGAGGTGACGGGAGGAAGGAGGGGGTCGCAGGCTGCTTACTGTAGATCCTGAGTTAGGAAGTTCCAGAGCACAGCACACTGTTCAGCAGTGAGAGGCTTCGCCCCCTGCTGTTATCTCTGCTCCGGACCATCTCCTGCAGCTGCATTGTCCTACCCTGTCTTTATGGCTTCAGCAAATTCCCACAGGTACCCAGATTCTGGAGGTCTCTAGTAAGTGAGGAGCCTCAACTGTAGAGACCAGGACTACGTAGTATAATAGGAGTGAAACAACAACATCTTCATGAATGTGAACTGTACTGAATGTGTGTGTGTGTGACTGAGTGTGTGTGTGACTGAGTGTGTGTGTGACTGAGTGTGTGTGTGACTGAGTGTGTGTGTGTCTGAGTGTGTGTGTGTCTGAGTGTGTGTGTGTCTGAGTGTGTGTGTGTCTGAGTGTGTGTGTGTCTGAGTGTCTGAGAGTGTGTGTCTGAGTGTGTGTGTGTCTGAGTGTGTGTGTGTGTCTGAGTGTGTGTGTGTCTGAGTGTGTGTGTGTCTGAGTGTGTGTGTGTCTGAGTGTGTGTGTGTCTGAGTGTGTGTGTGTCTGAGTGTGTGTATGTCTGAGTGTGTGTATGTCTGAGTGTGTGTATGTCTGAGTGTGTGTATGTCTGAGTGTGTGTATGTCTGAGTGTGTGTATGTCTGAGTGTGTGTATGTCTGAGTGTGTGTATGTCTGAGTGTGTGTGTTTGTGAGTCTGGGTGTGTGTGTGTGTGTGTGAGTGTGTGTGTGTATGCATGTGTATGTATGAATATATGTTAAACTGCGTAAATTGTGGGGCATATTTCCGCTTCAATACGCCCGACATGCACACTGCAATTACGGTAATTCACAGCTTTCCTAGAGAGCTATGGATTACATGTCGTATTGTATGCACCGAGGGAACAGCGCGTAGTTCCAAGACACACAGCGTATTGCGGTGTGTACCATACTCGCTGCAATAAGCCGTGTGAACATAGCCAAAGGGGCCCGGGCCCCGGATGTCTTGGGACCCTAGCTACGCCCCTGACTTGGGAGCGAACATGAATAGTGAAGGGGGAGGATGATGTCATCCCCCTTCAGTTTAGAAACACCCAGCTGGGAGGGAAAGAAACGCCCCTGGATTTCAGGAACTGAGAAAATCAAGCTACAAGAGAAAAGCCAAACTGATGAAGCGATACATCCCTTTTAATTTATTTTCCAATTTAAATAGTACAACTAGACCACTATTAAGGATGAAAAGGCTACCTACCTGATGTTGAGCTGCACTAACTGAATCGAAGAGCCCTACCATAACCAGCTTAATAAGGGGTTTATGTTTCCAATACCTGCCTACCTAATTGGGTTTCTACCTTATAAAGTATCTGTTTGATTAAATTGAGGGCCTACCTACTTGATTTGAAAGGCTATCTACCTATCTAAACCTGTAAAATACCAATTATATGGAGGCTTACTTACATACTATATTTGGAGTCTACCCAACTGCTACAAGTGGATGCAAGAAAGGACATATTAATGCACAAAAGCTTGTGTGGGGCACTTTTACTGTTTTAGAATACTATCACTGCATGGAGCAAGTAGGACCACATTTTCTGGAACTCTATTTACGGGAACTGTGTATAGAGGTGGGGACAAGGGAGGAAGGGTGCTGGAGAACTGGAAAGTTGTGGAGAGATGAATTGTGCCTGGAAGAAGTCATGATGGGGTCCTGGGCTGGATGAAGAAAAAATAAAGTGAATGACTCCAGTTGTATGGCGAGGGACCACTCCCTACAACTGGTGGTGTATGTAAATGTGATGTGTATATATGTGTAATGTGTATATTACCTCAGAAGGGGATACAATGACTATGCACCTTTATTAGGGTAAGGGTGCCTTAAGCCTGGCACAGTAGGAAAAGCATTATTAGGCGTGCAGCCAATCAGTGTGAAGAGGAAGTAGAAGCTATAAGCATTCAGTTAAAATAAGTCTGCTATCTGAGGTTCAGTTCTGTTGTTGAGTTGTTGTAAAGGAATACTGTTACAGCCTAAGGAATCATCTACCCAATTGCCGGCAGTGGAGTGGGGCAGGCAAGAGCAGAAGCATCAACTCAATATACTCATAGAAGGAAGCAAGGAGGAACAGTTTTAGAGAGAGCACATAAGAAGAAGTAGGGTGCAGTGAAGAGAGAAGGGAGATATGTAAGGATTGTTACACGTACTGCAGCCTGCTGGTGTTGGTACGGCCAAGGGGAGGTACAGACCACAATAGTTGGAAAATGCTGAATGTGCCTGCAGTGTGACTGGAGGTTTTAGACTAGTAACAGGAGGGATTTGGGGAATATTTTTCTCATGGAAGAAAAGAAGGGGTCATGGTAACTGGGTGTGAGAGAGATACCTTTTACGTGGGAGTTGAGCAGAGATCTCCTACTGGAGTAACAGTGTGAGAGACAGGGAAAGTTGTGAGCTGTCATTTGATGCTACAATTGTCTGAGCTATGAGTAAAGCCTGCAAGATCAAAAAGCTTAGAGTCTCTCCTGTTATTCCAATGCTGGTGCACTAAAACATCCAGAAACCCCACACCAGTAGGCCTAACATCCACACACACTGCCTACCCAGGTGTGAGCACCTGCCTGACACCTGGGAGCTTCACCCATCCACCACCTACCCTACACTTTGCACAATCAGAAAATAAGTCACCAATTAGTTCCTGGATGTAGTTTTACAGTCAAACAATCTGCAAAATACCTGTCTGAAATTGGTACCTGCCAGGAAATGGTCACTGCATAGGGATAATGTTGGTTTTAGTATAAGCAGTTATATTAAAAAATCCCCAAAAATTTGTTTTTTTTACTCAAAAAAAACCACACTCTAAGGCAATACTTACAGCTCAATGGTGCAGGTGCAGATAACTAAGGAGCAGTAGCTCACACATCCATTCACTAGGAGGTCAACAGAATAATAAAAAACTGCACACTGAATAGGTACCAGTTCACACCAATATGCAAAAAAGGGGAGACTGCATACAAGGGGAGACTGCACAAATGCAAAACTACTGATAAGACAACCACTCACACACCTTCTATGTAGGAGGGGGCTGGTATTATAATTACATATATATACGGCGATACAGATCCAGTGTGTAATTTTTGCCCTAAATACTGGGGAGCAGAGGGTGTCAGTATTTTGTGTTGGACAACTAAAATGTGCTGGGAAGCCTGCCCAATCGAATAGTAGAGGCGTCATTAGTTGCAAGTCAGCATGGTGAACTACGAGTAACTGTATTGCCTTATCTATATGTAATTATAATACTGGACACCCCGCTCTCCCACCATACATAGAAGGCATGCAAGTGGTTGTCTTATCAGTATTTTTGCATTTGTGCAGTCTCCCCTTGTATGATATTGTGGCTTTTTTGCATACTGGTGTGAACTGGTACTTTTTCAATGTGCTGCCCCCCTAGTGGATGGGTGTGTGAGCAAGTGCTCATTAGTTATCTGCACCTGTTATATCTCTCCCAAGTAGCACAGGGGCTTATATTGCCTCCAACTGGGTTCAGTCTATTATATAGCTATTGAGCCTTGTGTTTGTGTTTTTGAGGTTATATTCAAGAACAATATTGTGGTATAAGTCAGTCACTATGTGGTGGTGATATGTTTTTCCATTGCATAGTGGTATTCTTAGTAATGGCCTTGATATGCTGGTATTGATCAGCACAAATATGGCGAAAACATTTGCTCCTGATATAGTGGTATGTTAGGTAACTAGTGATGAGCGATTGTGTCAACTATCGTTATCGATTCGATAGTTGATATCGGCATTTATCAAGACGATATCCGATAGTCGATAACAGATTATCGCCGATGACCATTAAAGTCTATGGGAGAGGAACAACACCTTCATTCTTACACCCAAACAGGGGTGGAGAAGCTGGAATTAACATCCACAACAGTAAACTGGATATGTGCTACATCTTAGGCAAGACAATTAGGCAACAAGAGTCACAGAAAAAAAGTCACAGACTATTCACTATCCCTGTACTGTACCACAGCATGACCCTTAAACCTGCATGACCAACAAATTAAAAAGTGCCAGAAGGCAGTATTATTTGAATTATCATTTTACTTTAACTGGACATTGACTATCCCTGTCCTGGAACGCAGCATGACCCTTAAATCTGTCTGACCCACAGATTAAAAAGTGCCGGAAAAAGGAGTCTTTGAACCACCATTTTTGTTGAACTGGACATTGACTATCCCTGTCCTGGACCGCAGTATGACCATTAAACCTGTCTGACCCACAGATTAAAAAGTGCCGGAAAAAGGAGTCTTTGAACCACCATTTTACTTGAATTGGACATTGACTATACATGTCCTGGGCCACAGCATGAGTCCCAAATCTGCATGACCCACAGATTAAAAAGTGCCAGAAAAATGAGTCTTTGAACCACCATTTAAGTTGAACAGGACATTGACTATGCCTGTCCTGTACTGCATCATGACCCTTAAATCTGTTTAACGCACAGATTAAAAAGTGCCGGAAAAAGGAGTCTTTGAACCACCATTTTAGTTGAACTGGACATTGACTATGCCTGTCCTGGCCGCAGCATGACCCTTAAACCTGACTGACCCACAGATTAAAAGTGCCTGGGAAAAAGGAGTCTTTGAACACCATTTGTGAACTGGACATGGACTATCCCTGTCCTGGGCCACAGCATGAGCCCCAAACCTGCATGACCCCAGATTAAAAAAGTGCCGGAAAAAGGAGTCTTTGAACCACCACTTTAGTTGAACCGGACATTGACTATGCCTGTCCTATACCGCAGAAGGACCCTCAAACCAGCATGACCCACATAGGTCAACAAGGCCTGTCTGAAAATCCTGCATTCTACTGTCAAGTGGGTTGAAGGAAATTAGTGATCAAGGCAGGTGAGGCTGTAAACTTGGATCACGCAAGTTCAGCTGGCAGGGCCGGACTTACAGTGGGTGTGATGAGAGCAAGGGCTGGCGTCCGTCATCTATTAACACAGGTTCTTTTTTTTAATTGTATTAAACGGGTTGTCTCACTACAGGGATTGATAGCTATGTTAAAGATCTTGCAAAAACAAGTCATTTTGCAATATGTGTCCATTAACAGTGTCCTACCTATTCCTGTTTTTGACAGCACCATACCCCATAACTTTCACGACATGATCCTTCAGCCACTGTTGACAATTGTGAAGAACAAATGTCTGTTAGAAACCACATTTTTTACAATAGGACCTTTAGTATAGCTGTATTTCACAGCAACATGCCTCTAAAAACTCAAAACATGACCCTTTGGCCACTCTTGACAATTGTAAGGACAAATGTCTGTTAGAAACCACATATTTTAAAATAGGACCTGTAGTATAGCTGTATTTCACAGCAACATGACCCAAAAAATTATACAAATGACTTCTCAGCCACTGTTAAAAATTGTGAGGGAGAAATGCCACTTGGAAGCCACATTTCTGTTCCAAAGGACCATGATTATAGCTGTATCTCACAGCACCATGACCCCAAAACCATTGACAGTGCGAACATTTTTAAAGATGAAGGGAGTAAATGGAATAAGTTTTTTCATGAAACCGTGTACAATTGGTGTCTTTTACAGTCTCCTCACCGCAAAACCAGCAAAATGACTTTTTGGGAACTGAGAATAAACATTGCAGTAAGAAATGATGATTTAAAAAAAAAATTTCAAGAGAACATTTCTGTTTGAAGAGGATGTAAAGTAGACCGGCAACTAATCGGTGACCTCGGCAATTGGAGCCACAACATCATCAAAGATCCATGCCTGATTCATCTTGATGAAAGTCAAACAATCAACATTATCTGTGGAAAGCCGGATACATTTGTCTGTAATGACTCCTCCAGCTGTGCTGAAGGTCTGCTCAGATATGACGCTGGCTGCTGGGCAGGACAACACCTCTATGGTGTGGCGAGCGAGCTCAGGCCATTCATCCATTTTGGATACCCAGAAATTGATTGGGTCCGGAAAATATCCAAAAACATCGGTGTTGAGACGCAGATATTCGTGCACCATGATCTTAAGTCGGTCTCTGTGTGTTGTATGTGTGCCCTGCATTTCATGTGTTGGTGAGGTGGTAAATAAGGATTTCCAGAGGTCACCCATTAGGCTTCTGCCACAATGCCTGCTGCTGCGGCTACTTGGCACTCTACTGCTGTCACGTTGCTGACGTTGTTCCACCGTGACATTTGAAGAACGTGAAGCAGACACAACAGATGTCTCCAGTTGATCAATCAGCATGGTCTCAAATTCCTGCATTTTACTCTCTATTTGGGTGGGTGGAAGGAAAGTGCTGAGTTTTGTTTTGTACCGGGTATCCAGGAGGGTGTCCACCCAGTTACTGTTGTTCATTTTGATGGCCTTAATGCGAGGATCATGTTGGAGGAAATGGAGCATCCAAGCACTCATGTGAGAGATGGAGCCTTGATTTCCCAAGCCTCTGGGTCGAGAGGCACTGGCAAACTAATCTTCCTCATCTTCCTCCTCCCCCTCAAATCCATGCCAACCTCTTTCCAAGACAGGAACATCGGTAACGTCGGTGTCCAGAAATACCTCATCTCCTCCTCCTCCTCCTCCGCTTCCTCCGCCTCAGCTTCAACACAGCCCTGACTTGCCTCAGATGATGTACCCTGAGAGTTGAGGCGCCACCTTGTACTAGCCCTGAACCCCGAACCTCTGCCTAATGAAGACCGATATAGATGTGAAACTGTCGGACCTTCTGGATTCGACGGAGAGAAAGTCTCTGTGTCCATTTTCTCCTCCATCGCTGGTGGGACCTGTTGTTTCAGAGTGTCCAACGATCGTTCCAGAACTAAGATCACCACAATGCTCATGCTGACCATTTTTGTGGCTTCTTCAAAACTGGAAAGGATGGTGCAGAGCTCTTTCACCTGCCTCCACTCTCGGTGGCTCAACACCCCGAGGTCCGCACCACTGCTTGTCAGACCATGTGTCACTTCGTACTGCGTAATGGCATTGCGCTGCTTCCACAATCGCTGGAGCATGTGGAGGGTGGAATTCCAGCGTGTTGCCACGTCAACAATGAGACAGTTGACGGGGAGGCCGAGCTGATGCTGCAAAGCAGCCGGCGGAACGAAGCAGGGTGCGAACGGCGGAAGTGTGAGCTCAGACCTCGAGCCTTTCTCAGCAGGCAGTCCAGACCCGGGTAGCACTTTAGAAATTTCTGGACGACGAGGTTCATGACGTGTGCCAGGCAAGGGATGTGCTCCAGCCTATCGATCTTAAGGGCAGCCAGGAGATTTCAACTGTTATCGCACACCACCTTGCCTGGCACAAGGTTCTTGTCACCCAGCTCTCGGTCTCGTTGCGAAGAGCTGTCCACAGCTCCTGACCTGTGTGTTGATGGTCTGCAAGACAGATTATGTTCAACACGGCCTGGTTTCTATGGGCACGTGATGCTACCAGTGGACCTTGGGGGAAAGAACCCTGCACCATCCCTGCGGTTTTGAAGAGTGTGCGACGAGCCTGAGAGCCACCATTACCATCAGAGACATCCAGCCAGCTCACCAAGTGAGCTGTCACAGAGATATAGCGGCCTTGGCCGTGCTTACTAGTCCATGCATCAGTCGTCAGATGGACTTTGCTGGACACAGATGCAGACAACACGCTTTAAATTTTAGATGACACGTGGCTGGCCAGGGCAGGGACGGCTTTTCTGGAAAAGAAATGCTTGCTCGGCATCTGGTATTGGGGGCAGGCAAGGGCCATGATGTGGCGAAACCCATCTGTGTCCACCAGACGGAAAGGCAACATTTCCAAGGCCAAAAGTCTGGCAATGCCGACATTCAGGCTTTTGGCTTAGGGATGGTTTGGGTTAAAGTGTTTCTTCTGCTCCCAAACCTGGTAGACAGAAGGCTGGCTGCTAGACTGGCCGCTGTACAGCGTGCAGGTCAAACTGGTGGAAGGAGAAGGGGTAGGATGGGTCTCTGGTGGTGCTGGTGGTACTCGGGCGACGGTGGAGGCTGAAGCGGAGGCTGATCCTTGATTATGACTCTGAGAGACATGGGCAGCTGAAGAACGCTTAGTCGTGGCGGAGGAGGAGGCGGAGACAGTGGGTGTGACAGGTGTTTGGAAGCCCGGGATCGGTGTGGCCTTTTCTGGCCAAGTGTTCCCTCCATTTCAACTCATGCATTCGCTGCATGTGACTAGACATGTTGTTGGTGGTTAAACACCTAAGATTCTTCCCTCTACTGATGCGCTTACGGCAAAGGCGGCATATGACATCGCTGGGTGAACCAGAGGCTTGCTCGAAAAAGCCCAGGCTTGAGAGGTCCTGGACCTTTTCGATGGTGATAAGCGAGGAGCGGTGTTTCCGCTGATCATGGCTGGTGGAATAATCTCAGCGGACTTATGCGACCGCCCTCTCCCTTTTTGAGGTGGGACCCATACTGACACTACCCCATCATCCAGTGATGAAGCGCTCACAAGCAAATTCTGCTGAAAAGACCACGTTGGATCCGCAATGTCATCATCATCATCAACACAAGTGACTTCGTCGTTCTGACATTCTGCATCCTGGAGCTGCGAGCTACAAGCAACAGGCACTGCAAGGCATTGCCGACTGCCCGGGATTTTTGCCGATTGACCGACTTCCTTCTCCTCCTCTGTTGGCATCAGCGAGTGGGTGTCAGAGCAGACAAAATCATCCTCTTTGGCCTCTGGATCTTTTTAAATGCCTTCAGACCCCAACCGCATTTTGTCATCAAAGAGGTCTTCAGAAAATGGATTATCCACAGTGGTGGGTACACGAGTTGACATTTGGGCTGCCTTCGCTTCATGTTGGACGGATGCTGACGATGATGATGATGACATTTGTGGCTGTGACTGGGAGGACGAGTAGGTAAGACTTCTGGATGCAGGTTGCATTAACCACTGAAGAACAGGTCGGCGACGCTCTTCGTTACTGAGATTCACAGGGCACCGACCAAGCGATGTCCTGCAACCGACGATCCGCTGGCTTGCGTGTTTTCGCCAGCACTGGAAGGAGCACCTTCTCTCTTACCTCTACCTCCATGTCCTACACCCCTCTTTGCTCGCTTACCACCTGCATTTCACTCCATGTTCAGAAAGATAAAAATTTAAAAAGGTATGGAAGAGTTTTTGACAGTCTTTTATTGAAAGACGGCAAATCACAGCTATTCTTAAATCCCTCTAATTTCCAACAGCCAACTAGGATTAGAAACAGAATTGTTTCTATGGAATACCTGTGAAATGCGGTCTGGTGGAAGTACCGTAAGACCGTTCTTCCTTCAGTCCCAGGGATTTACAACTGCCCAGTAGGACTAGGAATTGATTGCTTTCAACAAATTATCATACAAGTGTGCTATCTGCGGCAAACTGAGATTCACTGAGTGCAATAAAACTATTCAAAAGTTACATGGATGAGAAATTGCGTTTCTTGCAGCAATGACAAACGAGAACATTTACGAGAAAATTTTTCTATTAAAATTGTCGTACAATGTGGCTATTTGAAAAAAAACTGGGGCCGCACCACGTGCAATACAGCTATTTCAAAGTTATACGGATAACAAAAAGTGGTTTTTGCACCAATGAAATACACCAACAGTTCCTAAAAAATTTCTGTATCAAATTAAGTACAAGGTGCTCATTAACAAACTGTGCCGCACACGTGCAATCAGCTATTTAAAAGTATAAGGATAACAAAAGGTGTTTTGCACCAATGAATATACCAACAGTACTGCAAAATTTCTGTATGCAAATTTAAGAACAAGGAGGTTCTTTGAACAAAACTTGGCCGCACCACGTGCAATAAGCTATTTAAAAGTTATACGGATAACAAAAGGTGGTTTTTGCATCAATGAAATACACCAACAGTTACTACAAAATTTCTGTATCCAAATTTAAGTACAAAGTGACTCTTTGAAAAAAACTGGGCAGCGCCACGTGCAATACAGCTATTTAAAGTTACACGAAAAACAAAAGTGGTTTTTGCACCAAGAAGTACCAACAGTTACACAAAATTCGTATCCAAATTTAAAACAAGGGGCTCTTTGAACAAACTGGCCGCACATGCAATAGCTATTTAAAAGTTATACGGATAACAAAAGGTAGTTTTTGCACCAATGAAATACACCAACAGTTACTACAAAATTTCTGTATCCAAATTTAAGTACAAGGCGTCTCTTTGAAAAAAACTGGGCCGCACCACATGCAATACAGCTAAAAGTTACACAGATGAGAAATTGCCTTTTTTGCAGCAATGACACATGAGAACAGTTACTAGAAAATTTCTGTATCAAAATTGGCGTACAACGTGGCTATTTGAAAAAAACTGGGGCGTACCAAAGTGCAATACAGTTATTTAAAAGTTACACGGATGTGAAATTGCATTTTTTGCAGCAATGGCAAACGAGAAAAGTTACTAGAAAATTTCTGTATCATTATTGCCGTACAACGTGGCTTTTTAAAAAAAAAACTGGGACGCACAAAATAAAAGGTACTATTTCACCTCAGGTGCGAGGTGTGCTGGCCGAAAAGTGGTAAAAAAAAATGCCATTTCACCCACCTTTCCAAAGCCTGTCTGTCTGTCCGTCCATCCGTCCGCCCCCTCCCCCCCTCCTCACGGCTGGACAGCGCTAGATGCTTCTTTAAAAGTCTCTGTCTAACTAAATAAGAACTGAAATTCTCTAATCTGCCTATATTCTAATGTTCACAGCTAAAAGCATAGTTGTCTGTATGAATAAAGATAAGAACTGTGTATCTGACCTGAACAGTATAGAGAGACACGCAGCAGACGTATTTCTCTAATGTTAGACACTGAAAGTGTGTTTCTGAACATGAATCGCTGGTCTATGCAAAATGAGGTCATGTGATTATTACATCAAATGTGATCCATACCCCACTAAGTGGTGACGTTTTAAATCCTCCTCACCCCACCTTTATCCTCAAAGCCGATTGGCTCCCCGCCAAAATGACAGGAAACGCTGAAAATGGCGTGATAGTAATAGATTATCTGTCAAACTGTCACCTAAAATATCGCGTGATCGGAAATTTCCGATCAGCCTAAAAATCGTGCCAATTTCAACTTTGTCGATTATAATCGCTCATCCCTATAGGTAAGTATATGACTAGAAAGAACTGCCAAATATGTCTTCTTGGCATTTGTTAACGGTTGAGAATTTGAGATGTATGGATTTGTTTTTGGCATTTTCAGCAGTTTTTTTCTCTGTAGGCAATTGTCCGTTCTCCTGAGCTCAGCTTCAAAGTAGATGGATAATAGATACCATAAAGTTTTCAATACTTAGCACACAAAAAGAAAATGAGATTCTATACCACTATGTCTCAGAAGCATACCCTCAGAAGCATTAGCAGCATGGATAAAGTTACATAGATAATATGGAATAAATGAGCAGTGTCGGTGTGATAAGACAGTAGCAATTACTAAATGCTGCAGCCTTATCCCTGTTTTTCTCGAGTAGCATTCTCTCCATAGACATCAACTACAGAATGTAACCTTATCAAGGACAGGTAGTAGACCTTTTAAGTTAGCCTTGAGTTTTGACATAAGGTCACACCGAGGAGCAGAGTCTAAGGAGCTCCTGGTCTTCACCCTCAACAAGAGGGCTTGGACTCTGCTGCAGGGAACTACCAGGTTGCCACCCCTGGTGTGGTCAATTGAGGTGACGGCTGGCATGGTGGTACAGAAGGGGTAGTCAAAGATGTGGTCAGGTCACAAGCAGAAAGCTAGGCAAGAAGCAAACTTTCTTAATCCGATCACAGGCATAAGGTCAGGACAGGCAGAGGTAAATCATAAACAGGTTAGTAAAAGCTAAAGGTCAATACCAAAAGTCAAGCAAAATAACGCTTGGTGACGAAGGCTATATACAGCAACAATCTGTTAAAGGGTTGGGGGGAGGTGCCCCTTTAAATATTCACATGTTGAAGGGGATAGGCATTGTAGGTGCATTGGCTCCTCAAATTGCAAACTGTGTTACCAAAAGGGATGCCGGCAGCAGAGAAACTAAGGGACCAGAGGATAAGTTTGCCGCTTGACACCACTGCACAGTCCACAAGTACGCCTGCGGAGTGGCTCCTTACCACCTGATGCCTCATTTGGGTGATAATTAAAAGAGTTAATGTTCCTCATTAGGAGGAGGCACCATGTAGGTTTGTGGAGACTTATACACAAATATCACTCCATTGAAGCGATATATTCAAACAAACTCAAGGGGAAAAAGTTGGACTCTCTGCCACCACTAGATGTAGTTTTTCTCAAGTCTGATTGTCTTGCCTCGTATTTCTGAGAAAAGACTGGGGGGAGAAGAAGGTGCATATATATATATATATATATATCACAAGGTATTTTATTTACTTGAACTATTGGTTCATTGAAAGCTTGTTGAACAGTGCAGTGCCTCTTTAAAAGTAGAAAGTCCATTTTAAATAATCTGTTAAGGAATTTTAAGTTACTATAGTTATCTTTCCTGTAAAAGATGATTAACACAAATCTTTTTGTGCATGAATTTATAGTTCAACAACCCAAATAAGAACCTGATCTGCCATGGTACTGCATCTCATGGGTGGGGCTCCTTTTTGATATCACCTATTTATGGTGAGTCTGTAGCCATAACAATTCAAATTATCATATGGTATTATTAAAACTTTAATAACTGGTATCAGGAGTACCACTACCCACTCTCAGAACGCAGGATGCATAGACCATTTTTTCTGACATTTTAAATGAAAATGCCTATTAGAAGTAAATTAATTTCTTAATTTATTATAAAGCAACTAGCAGAGCTCTTTTATGTACTAGTCTTAACAAGACATTATTATATTAATAACTAGACTGTGATGTTAGCACCACCCAACAGTTATGATTAAAAGAGTAATAAGTGTAAATGTATTGTCCCAATTATTTTTTAATGAAGTCAATATATACAGTAGAACATTTGTAAGCAAGAATGATATAGACTTTTTTAGTGTAAGAGAAAACCTTAATGGCACACATTAAAGCTGGACAGTTCTAAATTAAGTGCTAGAAGGTCCAATAATGCCTTTTTAATAATCTCATTAATTAGATCGTTAATCATTAACTTGAGGTGAATCATAATGTTGCCTTAGTTCCGGTTCCGTGACATATTAAAATCATTTCACTAATTAGTTTATAAAGGTATATAAGAGCAATAGGCATATACCTGAGGAAATCTAACTTCTCCCTATGTATTTTGGTACATGCTTCTAATTTGAATTTGTGCAAGCAAGTACATTTAGTACAGGATTGCTCAAATGCCATAAAATAGGCACCTGGTCATTTATGCACCATTATATTTTATTAGCTGTTTATACAATGTGTTGTATTGTGTAGCATGTATTATATGTGCATTTCTATCTTGATAGTTAATTGCCCCTGTAAGGTGTGCACTCTCGATTTACTATTGAATTTCCACTACACTGTTAACAGTGAGTTGTTTTTCATGATACTGACTTTTTGACCTTGGTTATACTTTTTATCTAATGCTTTAGAGCATTACATTGGAACTTCTGTTTGTATGTATGACCATTTTTCAATTAATTATTTCATACAGTGCTTGGTACCAGCTGAGCCATAGAAACATGATATCCAGTTATATGGCTAAGGGGTTGCAGATAAAGGCTAATTATTGCTCATTCTTAAACTCAAACCAGAAATTAAGCAGTTATAGTCATATTTGTTTTACTGCACAGTGGAAAGTCGTTAACTATGATTGCTAATTTTTAATAAATTTCTTTTTACCTGCAGATAGAATTAAATGTATTGTCTAATCTTTGATTTTCAGATAATTTTAGCTTTGTTTTAATTCTGCGGTTTACTTTTGATCTTCAAATTGTTCCCACCTTTTAGTTACAATCTAATAAGATTGTCACGGACCGTGTTCCTGTCCTTCGCCGCGGCCTCTGCTGTCGCCGTGTGTGTTTCTGGCGCCGCTGCTTGCCCGCCTGTGGTTGCTGTGCCGCTTTTCCCGTGCTGGCCATGCTGCTCCTCCATCTTGGCTGCTGCTCTGACTCCTTGTTGCTCTATAGAAGGCGGCGGCCACATCTTCCACTCATTTATACCCACAGTGTGCAGCGGGGTTGGGCTTCCTCTATCAATCCCCTTCCACCTGTGGGTTTATAGGCCTGCTTCTCCCTACACTCCCTGCCTGATCCTGTTTGTGTAATGTTGTTGCATGTTGTGTTGTTAGTGTCTCATGTTGTGCTGTTGTTTCATGTTGTGTTCTTAGTGTCTCATATTGTGCTGTTGTTGCTGTGTGTTTTCTTATCTTGTTTGTTAGCAGTCCGTTGTGCACACGCTGTCTTGTTTGTGTCCTTATGGTATTCCCTATATTTGGTTGGTCTCCTTGTGTCTTTGTCTGAGTTTCCTTGCCTTGTTCTCTTCCTGTGTTCTTGCCCTGGTCGTGCCTTGGTTCCTTGCTTGAGTTTAGCTTTAGTCTCTGCTTATGTTCTTGGTGTTGTTTCCAGTCTGTCTATGTATTGTTCCTTTTCCTTACGTTTATCCCTCCTGGTTGGCATCTGTTTTGTCCTGTTTTTGTCTGTTTGCACCTGCACACAATTTTACCTAGTCTGCTTTATGCCCGACAGCCGCTAAGCCACGCCCTTGGAGCAAGCCCGACAGTGGTCTAGTGGGTCCACTACCCGCTTTGCCCGCTCATCCGTTACAAAGGTTTTTTCACTAGCCTTGTAAACTGAATTAATGGGGATAAATCAGCTGTACAGATGTCCAGCACTTATAGGAATATGTTAAAAGGCCATCTTACTACCCTGTTTCCCCGAAAATAAGACAGTGTCTTATATTAATTTTTGCTCCTATAGATGAGCTAAGACTTATTTTTAGGGGACGGGTTTTTTTTTTCTATGAACAATAATTCACATTTATTGTTGAACAAAACATCAGCATGTATTAATATACTGTAGTGATTTCATCACAAACATCAGTATAAGCAGCCAAACTCTGAATTGCATAAAAAAAATGCACTATGTCTTATTTTCGGTGGTGTCTTATTTTCGGGGAAACATGGTAAGATAACCATTTTTTAAATGTTAGCTTATAAGATGGGACTGGTTTCTCTAGACCCAACTGATCTGCTGTTAACAGTGGGAAAATGCAAGTCTGAATGTACATTTCCCATGTTTTGGCTTAAGGAAAGGAGAGCTGAACATAATAAAACTATATAGATTTCCTGTGATCTTTATATTCCTCAACGCTGTAGAAAGATTGTCATTATTCACATTGGCACCTGTCTCCATTGGGGCTCACAAACTAAATTGCATATTAACCTATCAGTATGTTTTTGGTGTGTGTACCCAGAGAAAATGAATGCAAACATGGGGAGGAGATACAAATTCCTTGAAGATGTTGTCCAAGCTGGGACTTAAATCCAGGCCTTTAGTGTGGCATGGCAACAAGGTTAACCATTGAACCATCATGGTGGCCATGTAGTGTTCATTTTGATGTTTGAGCTAGATGTATAAAGTATTATCATACACACGTTAACAGGGTCTAAGTGCTACAGAAGTGATATTGTCACTGTATATATGTGTAAGGCATCATCAAGAATTTCCAGGGCCAATGGGCTATAACGTATACTGAGAAACATGGTATTTGTCCTAAAGAAACATTAGTTTTTATTTAATGGTAGGTTCAAAGTAGTATTTTCAGGTTAGTATTATGGTTAATGTAATGCACAAAATTAACTTTGCATAAGGAGAAGGACTTATTTTTTAAATGTCTTTAATACTTTTTCTGTAGAGACAGTTTTTACACTTTTGACAGAAACAAACAATGTTATTACTATTGAATAAAAAAAATCATATTATACATTGTCTTAAAGTAGAAAACTAGGACACATAACAAAATTAAATGAAAGTGTAACATTTGTAAAGGAAAAAAAAAAGAATATTAATTAATATCACAATACACAATATCTCATAAAAGTAAAGGTTCAAGATGAGAAGAAGTCATATGTACCACTGATGCCTTGGTGTACATGTAGGTGTACAGGTGTACTGATGCCTAGGTATATCTTCACAAATTCATCAAAACTAATGAGGTATCTCTTTGATTCAAATGCTATAAATATTTTTGCCACTGAATGGACAAATGTTCTAATACAATGCAGGGCTGATTTGATGTTTAATTATTTATTATGTATATAATAGAAAAGCATACAATCTTATTACAAATGATTAATTTAAATTATTTAGTCAAATTCTGCTCCTATACCTCTTTTATACCAGTGCGGTAGACCTCCATCTAATACTATAAAAATTGGTACAGCCCACAGTCCTGTCCATATTAATGGCTTCCACGAAGTAACTGTATAGAGTAAACAATGCCTCAGTCATGTGACTTCCTAACATTCAGTTGGTAACAAGGTTACAGGACATCTATGGGCAACCGAATAGCATTAATGGTGAAATAAATTTTATTAATATAGTTGTTCCAGAAACTTGTTTCACTGGTTTCCTTGTTTAACTGTTGTCTACTTAGGGGATGTCATGTTATTAAAAAGTCAAGTGTAAAAAAAGGAGGGGGACATTGTTATCCAGAAAGAGATATTCCGTTGACAAAGGTCGAGAGTTGACTGAAACATTAGAATCTCGGTCAGAATTTTGTAGAGTTTTGAAAAGTGTCTGCGGAGAAGATGCCACACATGCTTCTGCTTTGTTATTTTTATTTTTGTTTTGCTTTTTTATACAGCTGATTCTTTTACCACATGTTCTCCAGATGGATGCTGAGCATCCAGAGGGTCATTATTATCCAGAAAGAAGAACTACATTGATAAAGGTCAAGAGTTGACCAGAATGTTCAGATTCCTGTCTGTGTTATACATTGTCTTCAGAAATACATGTACACATCATACATATATCTGGAGTGATTTCATTTAATAATCCTGATGAATAAAGATGTATTTATTAATTATGGAAGTACCGTTTCAATTATGTGTTTATGTGTGATTTTTCCCTGTGTAGGTTGGGACTGGTACTATGTGTTTTGATTCTAGAGTGCAGTGACAGAAGGCTCTGGAATTCTCCCCAGATATTGACAGACATGATGAGATACTGCGGGAGGTAGTAATTCTGGAGAAGTTCTTCTCCTCTATAATACAGTATACCAGGTGGCACATGCGGTGTATGGTGGATTACGTGACTGTTTTGTCCATATAGGTACTCATTGGGAGCCATTAATATGGGCAGGAATGTAGACTATACAATTTTTTCCCCAAATAAGAGCCTACTACACTGGTATAAAAGATTTATGGTGAATTCACATGGCTCATAGTGCCACATACCTGCTAAATGCTTGCTGTTGAAAGTATGCGTTAGCCAGCATGTACTTTCAACAGCACTACGGCCTGGCCGCCTATACTTTCCCTTTCCCCAAAGCATACTCGCCCGAAAGAAGTAAGGTTACATCTTTTTACAGGTGCACTGGGGAATACGCCGGGAAATCATGGTACGCAATGAATGCTATTATTTTACTATATTTGTAGGGCGTACGTCGGGCACATTGCAGCACAATTACACCCCGAAGTATGCAACTCAAATAGGCTGTGAGAACATACCCTTGCAGGAGCAGAATTTTTAATACATGTGTATTAGAACATTGTATGATTTCATGTAATTTGAATAATTAAAGACATTAAAAAAAATGACAACGTAGGCAAGCCCTTTAAATCTGACCAGAGAACATAAAGCCTTGCTCCTTTCTCAGAGGAGGTAATAATGTCAGGAAAAGTTTCTGCATCCTCCCTGGAGTCACTGTAAAGCTGTACGCTGGGAGAAAAGATAGTAAGAAGCTGTAATCTTTTATCCTGCTGTCACATCTAGCTTCCAACCCTGCTTCATAGATGTGTAGAACCACATCAGGGACTTGACTTCAAACCAATGTCTCTTAAAATACTCTACCTATAGCTTTGATCATGGCATCATTTGAGACTTTGGATTTTACTATTTAAAGGACCATAGCTCTCTTGTAGCAAGCATTGCACACATTACTTACATCCTTGGCAGCGACATTCATCTGTGCATAATATAGATATACAGCTAATGCAGGGAATTTCAAACAATCTCCTCTTGAGTGACCATAGTTATGCAGTAATACATGCTCAAAATAGTGTTACAGCAACTTGAGAAAAGGGAAATCTTTTAAGGCAACACATCTGGTAATATTTCATGGATGTCAGTAGACATTTTTTGTACACTGCATAAATAAGGAATTTGTAATTCAGCCTCTTAGATGACTTTCTTGTCAAAACATATGAGAAATTTTCAACACTAAGCAGCTTTTCTATAAAAAAAATAAAATAAAACTCCAGTTTGTATGATCACATGAGACAAAAGAATAGACATCCTGGAGCAACAATCTGTTTTTAAAATGAGCACATCCTCTTCTGTGTCTAATTTACTAATTTAAAATGCAAAAGTCACAAAAGGGTCGGATGTTTTAATATCTTTATGAATTTTTTTCTTTATATCTTTAACAAAGGATGACCTTGAAAATTAACCATGCACAAAGTCACAACCGAACAGCGATTACAAGGTGTGAAATGTAACTATTCTGACCCAGTGACCATACCATTACCATTGGGGTGTGAGAGATTCTCTAAGTGAAACAATGATGAAACATTGGATTGGTCTTTTTGTGGAACTGGGTTCAGTATGTGACGTTTTGCAAACAGCCAGACCATACTTGGTTATGAAAGTCGTCATGGTTGAGCAGGCAAGTGAGTATGTCATGGACCCGGAAAAATCAACACTAATGTATTCTGGAGACGTCACGGTTTCTGGTGCATCACATCATTGTATTCTAAGCAGCCTTTTTTTAATTGGTCTGTCTCAATTAAAATTGCAGCCGCAGACACTCCAACAGCCCAAAGAAAAAGTTTCAGGCTGAAATTAAAGGACTAGAATCTGAAACACTAAGAGATGCCATGAAAACCATTTTAGAAATGGCATGTTTGTGCGAAGCAGAAAATGGAGGCCATTGATAAGATTTGATTTTTCACATGTAATGTATAATCCTATTTATACTGTAAATGATGCCATTGTAATGTACATTTAAAACAAAAAAGACTTATTAAAGGGGCACTGCTATCAGAAAGAAGCATTTTTGTTAAAATCAGCATTCCTGGAAAACTATTTTATAGCATATATAATACTGTCCTTTAGATCAGAAATAAAACTCTGGAATTGCAGGGCAGACTAATCTTACTTTATGGTTGGTGCTGCTTGTCTCTATTTAGTCTCATTACAAATAGTAGGTAATATTCTAATGATCACTTTGTTTTATTCTGTTCTGAATAATCACATTTGCCCTCATTTACTAATGTGGTTGCTCCATAAAAGTGTCTTAAACTCCCGTTCTGGATGGAGTGCATGCTCGTGTCTCTGCTCTTTCCCCAGCCTCTGCTAGCATCTACTCACCTCATCTAAATCCAGCTCCCTCAACCCCACCGCTACTGGTGTCTGGCGCGCGCTCAGTCCCTCCATAGGGCCCACGTGTGTTGGCCATTTAAGGCTTACAGAGCCAGCGCATCATTTGTGCTTCAATGGCTGGTTACCACCTGGGACTTAAGGAACTTCCTTTCTCTGCTCTGGGGCAGAATGTTGGTGCCCTTTTTTGATTTTGACCTGTGCTTGTTGCCTGCTAACGTCACGTCCTGTTTCTGCTACATCCTTGCTGCTGGACTTTTAGCTACACTATGTGCCTGTTATTCCACTACACCCTGCCTGTCTCCTTGGTTTCTTCCCTGGGCACTCAGCTGTCATCGCTACACCAAAATCTGCACCAAAATTCTGGAATAGAAAGTAAGCTAAAACTGGCCTTAAAGTAGGACAAATCTAAAGCTGCACCAATGTATCAAGCAGCATGAGTCACGTTGATAAATTTTAATGTCCCCATTCCCCCCCCACTCCCCGGGACATACTCTGCAAGATGTTAGCCTCACTGCCCGGATGATAATGGAGATCTTCACGGTGTAAGTGCGGCAATGACGGCAGGCAGGTAGATGTGAAGTGGTTCAAAACAAAAAAGTAGCTTTACTCCAAGCAAGATACCAGAACCTGGGAATAACCTTCCACAGTCCCGTACATTACAGAACAGTTTTTCAGATAGATGGGATGGGCCCAGTTTCACACAGCATCCGGAATTGTCACTAAGACCCTGCAGGAGCTTACATGCTCATTCCAGAACTCCTCTATGGAGGGGGATGAGAGTAAAAGGGGTAGTAGTGGGTTGTTATAAGCTAATAGCTGCTAGGATGGCTCTGAAGATGCTTCTACCTCTGAAGGATGCACTTACTCTCCTCCCCAGGTGCTTCCACTATATTCCAGGACTCCTCCAGCCCATAAGCCATCAGGTCTCCCCTTTAACATTCAGCTGCCAAACTTCTTCTTTAGACCCAGGGCGAGGAGTTCAGCTTGTCTGTCTCTGGAATGGAGGTTAAGTCCAGGTTTAAGGCATTCTTGTAAACCCTCCTGGAACGTCAGGGAGGCTCCCGCAAATAGGGGGTACTTCCCGCACTCCAGGGATGGGTGGCAGGCCTCCCGTAGCCAGCTGACTATGGGAGGCTTTTTTAAATTCAAGTGGCATCAGGCAGGATCAAACGACGCTCCCTGATGCCATTAAGCAGTGAGAGTAGGCTGGTGGCATGACTATGATAATTCTTTATTGTATAAACTTCTCTCACGTACAGCCGTTGCCGCATGTCAGCTCTTACTCTGCAAGTTGGGTGGCGGCAGAGACTGTGAAGGAGTGGCTGGGGGGGGTCATGTGGCTTCTCTTATATTGGTGTCAGTGGCTGAAGAGATCGGAACACTGCCGGGCACATCACGCTGTAGCTGATTTACCCCGCTGTCACTCCACTCTCCTGACAACAGCCGGGGCTGTCACAGCAGTGTTCACAGTACAGTACTGTGGAGTGGTGGCAGAGCTGGGAAGCCCTACCCCGCTACTGAAGCTCCACCCCTCTCCCCTGCAGTGCATGGACTGAGTTGCTGATGGCAGCTTCAGAAGACTGGTGAGTATGTGTGTTTGGGGACATGGGCTAGAGTGAGGGGGATGGGGGCTAGAGTGAGGAGGAGGGGAGCTAGAGTGAGGGGGGAGGGGGCTAGAGTGAGGGAGAGGGGGGCTAGAGTGAGGGGGAGGGGGTCTAGAGGGAGGCGGTGATGAGGAGGGGACTAGAGTGAGGAGGAGGGGGCTAGAGTGAGGAGAAGGGGGCTAGAGTGAGGGGGATTTTTTTTAAATCAAATGATTTAAAAGGGCTAGTGTCAGGAAATGTTAATTTAAATAAAAGTTTTTTTGTGCAATTTGTATGTGTGTGGGTTTTTTCCATGTAATTCTACTTATAGTAATGGAGGTGTCTGACAGATGCTTCTTCATTAGTATCGCTTGGGCTTGCTGTCATCCAATGGTGTTTCTTGTTGCCCACAACAAGCAAAAGATTCAGCTCACCTGAAAATTGGGCGCGGTTCAAGCAGACTCTCAACTGCTTGAAATAGCCAGCAAAAATATAAAAATAGAACCAGCCTCAAACCATGAGGTACGGAAGACAGCAACAATGAAAAGGGAATATAAATATTTATTGAACCATCAAAAATATCTTAAAACAAAAAGCCGCAAAGGTAAAAACATGTATGTAACTACATCTTGTTGACGCGTTTCGTTTGATTGGAGGTGCCTTGAGCATTGATGTGTACAAGTGTGCTTGCCGGCAATCGAAGGACCAGGAATGCCAGTGTTAATGATTCCTAGTAATCATCTCTTGGATGTGCAAGTTGGTTGGTGCAAGCTTCAACTAGACACTCCTTAAGTTGACTTGGCTCATTTGAAACTATGTCATCTTCCATTCTAGCCAAAAACCTGGTTATATCTACCAGTGTTACTATTGGTCATTTCAAATGACATAAACGTCACTTAATCCAAGAGCTGCCAATCCTGCAGAACCTTGTATACAGCTGTAGCTTGTGCTGTTATGTACTGCCAGTCACTCAGCAGTTTTATTGTGGGTCTGGGTTGCAAACCTTTTCCCATCCCAGTGGACAGTCAGTGGACCACTGCTATTGAAGGAAGCTTTGATAGCATTTGCTGCAATCTCTTGATGCTGGCGACGAGCCTGTCTGATAGATATCCTTTTCAACGTGGGACTATCTGGATTATGACCAAGAGACTGGGAAGCAGCAGCAAGCAAGTAGGTCACAAGTAGGTCGCTGCAGTAACTTCTGGAGTCACAATGTTTATAGAGCTTACCAACTTACATTTCTTACATTTCTTGGAACTAAAATGCCCTTCGCCTTCATCACTATCGTTGTCAGAAGCACTGTTGGCGCTACAACTGCTACTACTACTTCTAAATTCAGCAGATGCTCTTGACTGCTGAACTCGCTCAGTTTCCTTTTTTCTTTGTTTCTCTGCCTGTAATTCTCTCATAAATCTTCTTTCCTTGACCATGGCCAGCTTTCTGTCTAATGGTCCCATGCTTCCACAACGACCTTTTTCTCTCTGAGCAAGCAAGAATTCAAGTTCTTCCTGAAGTTTCATGGCATCAGCATGAGCGACATCAAAGAAACCTTCAACTTTATTAACAAATTCCTTTGTTAATCTGGCCAACACCTGCCAATACAACCGTTAATACTGCTGGCTATCCCTCCAATTAACACATTCCTCTAAAGCTGCGATTTGAAGTCGCCATTTTTTCTGACAGCCTCATTTATCAAAACACTTTAACTGTAAACCTGTCTTTGCTGCCCATGGCAACCAATCAGAACTCTCCTTTCATTTCTTATAGTGCTCTGGAAAAATGAAAGCTGAGCTCCGATTGGATGCTGTGAGCAACTAAGACAGTTTTACTGCTAGACAGTTTAGATAAATGAGCCCCACAGTGACTAAACATGTGGGCGACCAAAATAACATCCATAGTGTGTACATATATAATATAATAGTATAAAAGTTAGTAGTAATATAGTAATATTTGTTACGGTCAGGAGGTGGATCCACTGGACCACCGCAGGCAATGACGTAAGCCCACACCAGGGAGTGGAATCTAAGTGGGTCCCAGTATTCACCAGAGCCCGCCGGAAAGCGGGATGGTCTTGCTGCGGCGGGAGTCCACCAGATCACTACCACTGGCGGGGCTTGCCTGCGTGGGGCAGGTACGAGTACGGATCGGCAGCAGGCTCGTGTGTGGAGGCAGGAGGTCAGGACAAGCGGATCTGGTTCGTAGACGGTAGACAAGCAAGAGGTCAGGGCAGGCAGCAAGGTTCGTAGATGGTAGACGTAAGCAGATGGTCGGTACACGGCAAGGCAAGACAGGAACACTTTAGGAAGCTTTCACCAACGGAATATACACAAAGGATCCAACGAAGGGGCTGGACTAAATAGGAGCAGTGCCCGGCAAAGACCAATTACCGGCGCACTGCCCCTTTAAATTAAAACTGCCGGCGCGCCCCTAGGGGCGGAGCCACGCGTCGGGAGACGGAGACAGAGAGAGCAGGAGCGCGGCCGGGTAAGTGAACGCCGGAGGGGGTCGAGACATGAGCAGACCCTGAACTCGACGTGTGGGACGGGGCTCTGCTGGGCGCTTGGGCACGGACGCACCTGCGACCCCGGACCGGGGTCGCTGGGGGGTCCGTGACAGTACCCCCACTTGGCCCCCCCCCCTTGTGCCCCCCTCTCTTACTGGAATGATGAAATCTCTGGATGAGGTTGCGGTTCAGGATATTCTCCTCCGGCTCCCAAGACCTCCCTTCGGGGCCGAACCCCCTCCAGTCCACCAGGAAGTATCGCTTTCCCCTAGTTCTCCTCATGCCCAGAATTTCTTTGACCTCGAAGACATTGGACGCATTAGCCATAGACGGAGGAGGAATGGCCTTCTGGGAAAAACGATTAAGGACCAGAGGTTTCAATAAGGAGACATGAAACGAGTTGGGGATTTTCATCGTAGGAGGGAGCCGGAGTTTGTATGACACCGGGTTGATGCGGCTGATGACCTCAAAGGGTCCCAGGAAACGGGGTCCCAGTTTATGAGAAGGCATCTTTAGGTGGACATATCTAGACGAGAGCCACACCTTGTCACCCGCGGAGAAAACCGGAGGGGGGATTCTTCTTTTGTCCGCTTGAGTCTTCATGCGCTCGGAAGCGCGGAGCAGCGACTGACGGGTCTGGGACCAGATGGCCTTCATGTCTTGAACCAGTGCGTCCGCCGCCGGGACCTCAGAGGAGGTTGCCAGAGGGAGAGGAGGGCGGGGATGCAGGCCATACACGATGTAGAAGGGGGAGACCCCCGCGGACTCGGACTCAAGGGAGTTATAAGAGAACTCCGCCCATGGCAGTAAATTGGACCAATCGTCTTGACGTGCCGAGACGAAATGGCTAAGGTAACATCCCAAGACTTGGTTGACCCTCTCCACCTGGCCGTTCGTCTGCGGGTGGTAGGAAGAGAAGTCGAGCATCACCTGAAGTTGGTTGCACAGGGCTCGCCAAACCCTGGAGACAAATTGGACTCCCCGGTCCGAGACAATTTGCTGAAGGAGTCCATGCAGACGAAACACATGGAGGAAGAATAGCTCACCCAGGCGGGAGGCAGATGGCAGCCCCGGCAACGAGACGAAATGCGCCATTTTGGAAAAGCGATCCGTAATCACCCAAATGATGGTGTTGCCAGACGACAGAGGGAGGTCAGTTATGAAGTCCATCGAAATGTTGGTCCAGGGTCGAGTGGGAATGGGAAATGGCTGAAGTAGGCCTGCCGGCTTGTGACGTGGTGTCTTGTTGCGGGCACAGGAATCACAAGACAAAACAAAGTCCTTAACATCCTTTTCAAGCTCTGGCCACCAATAGATCCGGGATATCAGGTAGAAGGTTCTTCGGGCGCCGGGATGACCAGCCACTAATGAGCAATGTCCCCATTTTAAGATACGTCTGCGGAGAGCAGGACACACATAAGTCCTTCCAGGGGGGACCTTCCGGAGGTCCACTGGAGCTGCCGAGATGAGACGTTCTGGAGGAATTATGTGTTCTGGAGAAGTATCTTCACCCACCACTTCGGAGGCATGGGAGAGGGCGTCAGCTCTCACATTCTTCTCTGCTGGCCTGAAGTGGATCTGAAAATCGAACCGGGAGAAGAAGAGCGACCACCTAGCCTGGCATGGGTTAAGTTGCTGAGCCGTCTGCAGATATTGGAGGTTCTTATGGTCCGAGTAGATACGGATGGGAAAACAGGCACCCTCTAGCAGATAACGCCACTCCTCCAGGGCCAATTTTATGGCTAGTAGCTCCGGTCGCCAATCGTGTAATTCCTCTCGGCGATGAGAACGTCATTGGAGAAGAAGCCGCATGTTACAGTCTTACCCGTGGGCCCTTTTTGCGTAAGAACTGCTCCGGCTCCAACAGATGAGGCATCCACCTCCAGTGTGAAGGGTTTCGCGGAATCCGGACGTGCAAGGATAGAGGCCGTAGAGAAGGCGGACTTGAGCGTCGAAAATGCCTCCTCGGCCTCGACCGGCCAGCTGCGTGAATTGGCTTGTTTGTTGGTGAGGGCTACTATCGGGGCCACCAGCGTAGAGAAGTGAGGGATGAACTGGCGATAGTAGTTGCAGACGCCCAAGAATCGCTGGATAGCCGCAGCCCGACTGGGCGTGGCCACTGCAACACGGCAGACAGTTTTGCTGGGTCCATCCGTAGGCCTTGGTCAGAGATGACGTACCCCAGAAACGGGAGGCTAGTCTGATGGAAGAGGCACTTCCCTAGCTTGGCATACAGGTGGTTCTCCCGGAGACGTTTCAGTACTTGACGAACATGGCTGCGGTGGGTCTCGAGGTCAGGAGAGAACACCAGGATGTCATCAAGGTAGACCACCACACAGGTGTGGAAGAGGTTCCTGAAGACGTCATTCACATGCTCCTGAAAGACGGCGGGAGCATTGCACAGTCTGAAGGGCATCACCAGGTATTCAAAGTGCCCATCCCTGGTGTTGAAGGCCGTCTTCCATTAATCGCCCTTGCGAATTCGGACCAAGTTGTAGGTCCCTCTCAGATCCAACTTAGAGAAAATCTTGGCGCCCTGCAGGCGATCAAAAAGTTCTGTGATCAGCAGCAATGGGTAACGGTTTTTTATCGTGATCTTGTTCAAGCCCCGGTAGTCTATGTCGGGCCGCAAGGTACCGTCCTTCTTCACGAAAAAAAAACCCGCGACAGCGGGAGACGAGGACTTTCAGATGAACCCCCTCCGGAGATTCTCCTGGATGTACTCGGACATGGCTTAGGTCTCAGGCACCGAGAGTGGGTAGACTCGGCCCCGGGGAGGACTGGTACCCGGCAATAAGTCGATCGGGCAATCGTATTGACGATGCGGAGGCAGACTCTTGGATTGTCTCTCAGAGAACACATCGGCATACTCCAGATATTCGGGCGGCAGCCCGGGCAATGACTCCTGAAGGGTTGCGCGAGATCAGGGAAGCACCGGGCGAGGTGCCACCAAACAACGCCCCCGACAGTTGGGACCCCAACGAATCACCTCTCCCATAGACCAGTCCAGGATAGGAGAGTGGAGTCGCAGCCATGGGAGTCCGAGGAGGATCGCCGACGAGGAGCGAGGCAACACATAGAAGGAGATTTCTTCCTTATGCAGCGCCCCACGTGGAGGGACAGTGGCTTGGTGACAAACTGGATGGTGTCGCTAAGCAGCTCCCTGCTGACGGATGAGATGACAAGCGGTTTCACCAGGCGTTCCACCGACAGCCGATACAGCTTCACTAGGGACTGGTGTATGAAGTTCCCGGCGGAGCCCGAGTCCAGAAACGCCGGAACTTGGAGCGTGATACCAGACTCTGACATGACCTGTACTGGCGTCAACAGACGTGGAGAGGAGGAGATTGCACCTAGGAATGCTTCTCCCACAGATCCTAGGTGCGGGAGTTTCCCGCAGGCTTTGGGCGCTTGGGACAATTTCTCTGAAAATGCTCTGGGCTGCCACAGTAGAGGCACCAGTTCCTTTGCCGACGCTGGGCCAACTCTTGCTCAGAGAGGCGAGCCCGATCAATCTGCATGGGCTCGTCGGTGGGGTGTTGGCGGTTGTGACGCAGAGGCCCTGGAACACCGGTGCCAGGTGAGGAAACCGGCGAGGTTGTGCTGACTGGCGCTCTTGCTGAAGCTCCTCTTCCCATTCAATGAAGCGTACATCGATGCGGGTCGCTAACCGGATCAGGTCACTGAGGGAAGACGGAAGGTCTCTAGCTGCCAAGACGTCCTTAACGGCTTGAGAACCCTTTCTTGAAGGTAGCACACAGAGCGGCCTCGTTCCATGACAGTTCAGAGGCCAGAGTACGGAACTGTACCCGTAGTCTCCTACAGACAGGTCCCCCTGGCGTAGGTTTAGGAGGGGCTGTCTCAGGGAGGATGCACGGGCTGGTTCCTCGATACACACTGCGGAACTCACTGAGGAACGACGGTAGATCCGCCGTCACGGGTCGTCTCTGTCCCAGAGGGGTGTAGCCCATGCCAAGGCCTTCCCGGAGAGGAGGCTGACCACGAAAGCCACCTTCACACGTTCAGACAGGAACTGATCAGCCATCAGCTCCACGTGCATAGAGCATTGGGTGATGAACCCCCTGCAGAGTTTCGGGTCTTCGTCATATTTAGATGGGAGCGACAGCCGAAGCTTGGGCCCCCTCAGAGTCACAGGAACCGTAGAGGCTGAAACAACCGCTGGAGCTGGCGGAGGTTGCTGCTGCTGGATGGTGAAGAGTTGCTGCAACATGGTGGATAGCTGGGTAAGTTGCTGCGGCTGTTGACCGAGTTGCTGTGACTGGCAGGCAACAACGGTCGTCAGATCCGCCAGGCTGGGTAACGGCACTTTGGCGGGATCCATGGCCGGATCCTACTGTAACGGTCAGGAGGTGGATCCACTGGACCACCGCAGGCAATGGCGTAAGCCCACACCAGGGAGTGGAATCTAAGTGGGTATTCACCAGAGCCCGCCGCAAAGTGGGATGGTCTTGCTGCGGTGGAAGTCCACCAGGTCACTACCACTGGCGGGGCTTGCCTGTGGTGTCGGCCAAGGGTAACGAAGTACAGGATCGGCAGGCAGGTTCGTAGTCGTGGACAGGCAGGAGGTCAGGACAGGCGGCTCTGGTTCATAGACGGTAGACAAGCAGGAGGTCAGGGCAGATGGCAAGGTTCGTAGACAGTAGACGTAAGCAGACAGTTGGTACACGGCCGGGTAAGTGAACGCCGGAGGGGGCCGAGACATGAGCGGATCCCGAACCCCGGGACGGGGCTCCGCTGGGAGCAGGGGCACGGACGCGCCTGCGAACCCGGGACAGTGGTCGCAGGGGCTTCCGTGACAATATTGTAGCCATGGAGGCCTTCTTTAGCGCACAGTACTCCCCGCTTTATGCCGTTTGAACTTTAAGGGTACATTCATGCATAAGATATGAATGTTGATTCCGGGGTGGATTCAGTGCTGGATCTGCTCCAGAACCAGCGTCCAGTCTGGCAGGAAACTGATTTACATTTTACCTCATGTAAAACCAGTGTCGTTGTTTAGATGACACTGATTTTAATCGAGTATTTTCAGCACGTACTGTCAGCTCCTACAAAGAATTGTTTAAGGTGTTTTACGCACTAACAGCACTAAAGGATAGAAAGCAGAAATCTGCCTCAGGCAGTCTGGGTTGTTTGCTTTTTGGAATTCTGTGATTGCAAGCATCGAATTTCCAACAAGCAAATGACACTGTCAGTGCCAAAAAACCGTCATCTGAACTCAACCTAAGTGTGTAGTGTGTCTGTGTTCAATATATGTATATATACACACAATTCTGGGGTACCTTGTCTAACGTAGTTAGTCTCTGGGGTACAGTGTGTAATGTAATAATCTCTGGGGTATAGTATAATATAACCTGTGTTGAACATTATGTACTGTAATCTCTGGAGTACGGTGATTAATGCAGTAATGTCTGGGGTACGGTGTGTAAACTAATCTCTGGGGTACAGTGAGTAATTTAGTAATCTCTAGGGTACAGTGAGTAATGCAATCTGAGTAATCTGGTGTATGGTGTGTAATGTAGTAATCTCTGGGGAAAAGTGTGTGATATAGTAATCTCTATGGTGTAGTGTGTAATGTAATGTCTGGGGTACAGTAAAATGTAATCTCTGGGGTACAGTGTGTAATGTAATCTCTGGGGTATGGTGTCATGTAATCTCTGGAGTACAGTGAGTAATGTAATTCTTTTCTAGGGTTCAGTGTGTAATATAATACATTTTTTGAGGTATAATGAATTATATTATTTCTTGAGTACAATGTGCAATTCATTTCTAAGGTGCAGTTAGTAATGTAATGTCTGTGGCTACCATGTGTAATATAATTCATTTCTGGGGTGCAGTGAGTAATATAATTTCTGGTGTGTGGTATGTAATAAAATACATTTTGGGGTACTGTATGTGACATAAGGGGGATTCCTAGGGGTACAGTTTTATATTCCTCATTCTGTTGTGTGTATAACAAATTAAATGGAGCAGTGATGTGGGATGGGAAGGGGGTTAAGCGAAATTTGCTGCATTGCACAACATGTTTTATTTCCATCTAGAGGGGGAAATATTATAGGGGGGCTGGTTCGGTTTAATTGCCAGGGCTGCTTTTTAGTCCCAGTCCAGCTCTAAACTTCAGTAATTAGAGAGCCACTCATAACCTTAACTCCTTAATGACCGCCCACCGTCTTTTGACGGTGGGCATTTCAGGTCGTTCATCTGCAGCGACGTCTTTTGGCGTTGCAGCAGACACCGGAGTTTGCGGCGCCCGGGCGCCACAGCTGCGCTGAGATCGGGGCTGTACTACACATCCCTGATCCCAAAGCATCTCCTGCGAGCACCGGGCAGAGGGAAAACCTCCACATTCCGTTGCTTTAACCCTTTAATTGCGGCGGTGTGTTACCGCAGTGCAATCAAAGGGTTTCCCCTGCTCTGTCGGGGGATCGGAACACCCAGTCACCTGACAGAGCTCGGGGAACGGCTGCACAGTCAGTCCTGGGGACCTAGAGTGGCCCCAGAGCTTTCTGTGTATGAAGCCAGTGACCAGGACACAACTGTGTGCTGTCTAGATCACTTCCTGTGTCAGTGACACAGATTAGAATGTATTAGCATATATGAATATGCTAATACATTACTAAGTATTAAAAAAAAAAAAATTGTAAAACAGTTCTCCCTTCATGGGATTTAAAAAAAAAGTAAAAAAAAAAAAAAACAGAAAAAGTATAAAAAAAATGAATAAAAAAATAAAATAAAAATAAATATTTAATAAAAAAATAATTGTGCATATATTACACACACAAAAAACCCTACACATATTAGGTATCCACACGACCGTAATAACCTGTGTAATCTAACAAGTTATTAAGTGTGAAATGTGATTGGTGTAAAAAAAATTTTTTAAAAAACAAACAAAAAAATAAATAAATAAAAAAATTCTGCAATTATTTATAAGCGAATTTAAACTATTCCACCATAAAGTACAACTTGTCTCGAATAAAACGAGGCCTCATACAACTGCGTCATTGAAAAAATAAAAAAGTTACAACTGTTATAACGCAAGAAGGCAAAAACGAAAAAAATGTTCTGGTCATTAACTACTTTTCAGGTGTTCGCTTAAGGGGTTAAGATTGCACCAAAAGTTTTGCCATAAGGACCTGCTGGGGAGCCCCACCCGGGGCCTCCCTCAGACCTCCAGCGGGGTTTAAGGGGGCCACTTCACGGCAGGGAGAGGAGGTGGGAGAAGGGATGGGGGAAGGGAAGGCGAGTGAGGGAGGGATAGGAACATAGGGGATAAGAGGGAAAATTGGTCCCCCCACTTTTTGAACCAAAGTTACGCCCCTGCATATGGTGAACACCCTAGAAAAAAAAATTCCAACACCAAGGGCCATATGTATAAAACTGTTTAGGTCTAAAACTCACTCTTTTGCCCATAGTAACCTATGGGCAAAAAAGTGAGTTTTAGATCTAAACAGGTTCATACATGTGGCCCCAAAAGTGCATTTTTGTGGTCCTTTCGTGTTCCAAAAAACTGGAATAAAAAGTAATCAAAAAGTCACATGTATCCTTTAGTGCTATGGTACTAATGAAAACTGCAATTAAAAATACCCAGACATATACCAACCTTCTAAATACAGATAACACGTCATTTATACCGAAAAGTGTACTGCATAAAAAATGAAACCCCCACAAATATGGTGCAATTGTGTTTTTTTTTCAAGTTCCACCTCAGATTTTTTTTTTTTATTTCTCAGTACATTATATGGTGACATCAATGTTACCTTTAAAAACTACATCATGTAAAAAAAAGACAAAACTCTCACACATCTTTTTTGATGGAAAAATAAAAAAAAGTTATGGCTCTTGGAAAGAGAGGAGAAAAAAATGAATGTGACATAAACAAAATTCCCTGGGGTGTGAATATTACCATTTACTGTAATACTGGCTTGTATTTTTCTGGTACAAGTAAACAGTAAATGAAGTTTGCAATGCCTTTAAAACAAATTGATATTCTAAAGGTGTATATTTTAAAACTTGAGAGCATCCTAGAAAAATAAGGACAGCTGGTGAATGATAAAACAAAGATGCCTCGGATGCTTATCAACTCATAAGCATTGATAGTGAAAGTCTGCTGCAGAAGAATTAAGGAAAGTTGCTGACATGGAGTCTTTTTCATCAAAGGTCAAGCTGTATTGATCTCCAAGAGAAAATCTTGCCACTGTAAGACACATAGCAAAATAATAACAATTGTTAGAATGACGACAAATTAATGACTGTCAGAGGCTTGGGAGCTCTTATTTTCTAAGTGTGAGTGACAATTTTCCTATAAGCCCTTCAGTTCAATAAAGTATTTCCTGTTTTTGTGTGATTAGACTTCTCTAGTTCCAGTGCTGTGATTAATGAAAGAAACACAAATAATAATTGATTTCTCATTTCTAATATTGACATCTCCAAATCACTGAGCTAAGATCTCATTTTTGCTTTCAATGAATAATCTTCTATGCTAACACAGAGCTGTAATTGATTTGTTTATCATAATTTCCTTTATAAATTGTAACATCTTTAAAGTTTTCCTTCAAATATAATATTACTCCTGTTCTTTTGGCTGGTCACCAGCAAAGGCATTGGAGATATTGCTGTTTATTCTGTAGATAACAGAGTTATCAAGGAATATATGTTTTGTAAACTGCTCATAATGTTAATAAAAAGTAAATAATAAAATAAGCAATGCTTCCCTTATTGATTCTCCACTGCTCCTGTTCCAATGCTTTCCAATTCATCATCCATCTCTACTTCCTGTTGCCTCTATTATTATTATTATTATTATTATTATTATATTATTTTATAGCACCAGTGATTCCAGGGCACTGTACATTCAGGGGGTTATATACATAACATAAGTCAAACAATTACAATAGTGACAATCTGTGACTAACAACAGCTACAGAGGGAAAGAGACCCTGCCCACGAAGGCTTACAATCTACAAAGAAGGGGGAAAGAGACAGCAGGTGAGGGGCAGACAAGTTTGTGGAGGGTGTAGTGACAACGGGGTTATTGTAGTAAAAAGATGGTTTGGACAACAGCATTGTAAAAGCAGGAAATATCTTCATTCCAGAGTGAGATACACCATCGCAACGTTTCGGCCTATCTATACATGGCCTTTTTCAAGCAGCACTTTGTATTTTATGCTTTTGTGTCAGGCATATCCTCTATTAATGAACACCTTGGGGAATGGGTAGATAGCCTCTTACAACCTTTGATTTCTAATATACCTGGCTTTATAAAGGACTCTAAACATGTTTTGTTGTCACTTCAGAAGCATAAGTGGTGTTCTGATTATGTGTGGATCTCCGCGGATGTCGCATCCCTTTATACCTGCATCCCTCATGACTTTGGTCTTGTTGCCATTTTGTGGTTTTTGGATATGTACAGTGATTCTTCTGGTAATTTAAAACTTTTTTTGATTCAAGCAATTTCATTTTTACTGAAGCATAATTATTTCATGTTTGAACAAAAGTTTTTTATCCAATCCACGGGAGCGGCAATGGGGGCCAAATTTTCACCATCTTATGCCATTATTTTTATGGCTTGGTGGGAGAATCTTTATATTTTCAATCAGAATAATCCTTTTTTTCAGTGTATCCAGTGGTATGGTCGCTTCATTGATGACCTGGTGATTATTTGGAGGGGAGGTGAGGCGACCATACCACTGTTTATGGAATACTTGAATTCTAATTTTGTTGGTTTAAAATTTACGTATTTTTTTGATTTTTTTAGTATTCCGTTTTTGGATTTGTTTCTGATTGGTGATGCGGCCTCCTCGGTTATCCATACTGAATCTTATAGAAAAGATACGGCAGGTAATGCTATACTGCATGCACGCTCTAATCACCCTTTACACACTATTCGAGCGATACCGGTGGGCGAATATATACGTTTAAAAAGAAATAACTCACAAACCTCATCGTATCAAAAAAACGCGCTTGCCTTACAAGAAAGACTAAAGAAACACCAGTACCCCACATGGATTCTGAAGGCAGCAGAAAACAAGGTAGCAGGTATATCACGTAATACCTTGTTGCAATATAAGAGTGTGAATAGGGAAGACAAAAAGTGCGATCCTTTACAATCTCAACTAGTTTTTTCCACTACCTCCTCACAGGAGTTTAAAAAGATTTCTCAGATCATTCGTAAACATATACCCATTTTGTATAATGACCCTGAGTATTTTAAAATCTTGAGCAATGGTTTGAAATGTAAACTCTAGAAAAAGCTTGACTTTAGGTAATATTTTGTCACCATCCCTTTTGCCTACTCCCACACCAGAACCAACATGGTTAAAATTTAAAGGTTCTTTCAAATGCTCTCATACCAGATGTATTTGTTGTTCAGTAATGAAAGTTGTTACAACTTTTTCTTCATATGTAACTGGTGATAGCTACAGTATTAAAACTTTCATTAACTGTAACTCAACATTTATTGTCTACCTGGTGTCATGTGAACAGTGTCGTAAACAGTATATTGGTTCCACATCATGTACACTGAAGACCAGGATACGCAGACACTTATCTGATGTGAGGTCTAATGACTTTCACCGGATCTCTGCAGTTTCGGCACACTGTGTTCAGTGTCACCAGTGTGAAACAAGCACTCTGACTGTGACTGGTTTGGAAAGGGTTACACCTCCCAGCAGGGGAGGGATCGAGTTCAGAAGCTTGGCACTCGTGAAGCTTCGGGGTTTTTGTACTTAAAACTTATCAACCCTTTGGCTTGAACAAAAAAACAGACCTCATGTTACATTATTGATTACTTCTAAGGTATGTTCTTTTGTTAAACTTTACTTTACCCTTTGAGCTAATTATATGTTGTTATAAAATCAATGCATTTAACTTTGTCTTGATCACATGTTTTTTATTCTGACTTTTGATTGGTCCCTGGTTTTTAATATAAGTAGAATGTGTAAGCTAGTCATTATGCCATGAGTAAGGGCCCTTGAGGCCTGAAACGCGTTGGCGTCTGTTGTATGTTGGATCTATGTTGTTGTCTTCTGATTCCTGAATAAAGAAAAAACGGCTTTTAGATGCTGGACATCCGTCTCTTCATTGCTCTATGTGTGTTATGATTAAGAGCCAAGCTACCGGCTCGAAACGCGTAAAATTTGCAGCTAAGTACTTTTAAATTGTTTTTAACTTTCCCTAATAAAGTGCATTTTTCTTCTTAAACTTTTATCTGGAGCACAAGTGCTGGAAAAAGCTCTTTCTTCATACATGGAAGCACGGGAGAAGTCTTGGAGATGGTTATGTGAGGAGCTGATAAGAGGAGAGCAGAGAAGAAGGTCCTGTGAGGAGCGGAGGTTGCATGAGGGGAGGTATCTGGAGATTAAAGTGGAGATATAAGGAGGAGAGAGGTTATGGATAGCTTTGTAGGTCATGTCTAGTAACTTGAAATTAGTGTGCTGGGCAATGGGTAGCCAGTGCAGGGATTGGCAGAGGGGAGAGGCAGAGAGTAGTGGGGAGAGAGGTGAATAAGACGGGCAGCAGAGTTAAGGATAGATTGAAGGGGAGCAAGAGTGCTAAGTGGGAGGTCGCAGAGAAGGATGTTGCAGTAGTCTAGGCGGGAGATGACAAGGGCATGGACCAGCATTTTTGTAATGACAGGGATAAGGATTGAGCGGATTCATGAAATATTTTTCAGGTGAAGGCTGTGGGGTTTGAAGGACAAAGCGGAGTCAAGTGTTATCCCAAGGCAGCGGACTTGAGACCGGTGAGAGTGTAGAGCCATTGACTATGATAGAGAGATCAGGTGGAGGGATGGAGTGGTAAGGTGGAAAGATAATAAATTCAGTTATCTCTACATTAAGTTTTAGGAGACGGGAGGAGAAGAAGGAGGATATGAAAAACAGACAATCTGGGATCTTGGACAGTAGAGAGTTAGGGCGACATGTATGATTCTCGCTGCGTCGGAGCGCATCTTTCCGGTAGTTTTCCGGTGAAATCTGCGCCTGATTTATGTCGGCGTCGGGGCGCGCTCATACATATCATGTAAATTCCGCCGCACGTCGCCAGTGTGTGGGGCGCAGTGCGGGACTGCGCCGAACATCTATTCCAATTCGAGACAGGCTAGTAAACAGCGAGAAATCATTAAAGATGTCCGTGCGAATTCGACCAATGGGAGAGCCAGCGACGCTCTTATGGGTTTTCTAATGCAATCTGGAATAAAACTGTACATGGCCGAAATCAAGTGATAAGACTCCAGAAGTTGTACCGATGTGTATATAAAATGAACAAAAATTTGGGGTAAAGAAAAAAAATTTAATTCAATAAAATCATGTTTATTTCTTTATTTTTTTACAAACCCATACTATTGATCCTTGGCTAATGAAAATAAAGAATAAACATGATTTTATTGAATTAATTTGTTTTTTTTTAAAACCGCCAATTAGGATCATTTATACACACTCGGAAACAACTTCTTTAGCCCTTATCATTTGATTTCGGCCCAAAGTACAGTTTTATTCCAGATTGCATTAGAAAACCCATAAGAGCTTTGCTCGCCACTCCCATTGGTCCAAATAACCGTGCCTCTTTTAAGTTAGCCAAACACAAACAGACCGCCCTGCATTCTTTTCCCCATAGAACTCTATGAAAAAAATAGCTCGCGCTCTGATTGGGCCCGGATAGCAAGCCCCGCTAGCTCAACCAATCAGCTCTTTTTTTTGCCTTTTTACTGTATTTTGAACTGTCCCGCCTTTGAATATGATTGGTCAATATTTCTCCATAGGTTATAATGGGTCCATGTCGCTCCTATTCTGATTGGTCAATACTCCTCCATAGGTTAGAATGGGCCACTGTTGCTCCTATTCTGATTGGCTGGTTTATGCCAACCAATGAGAAGATCTTAAACAATTTGAATTACTGTATTTCCCGGCAATTATCTATAACCCAATTCCTTATTTAGCGCCGGTCTCGGCGACAAAAGCGTTGTTCGGGATTTAATTGATTTATTTTTATTGAAGGTGTAAGGTCTTTTTCATATAATATTTTACACTTAATAAAAATATATTTTTTTTTATCATACTCCATGCCGCACGGCGCTGGGCGCCGAGAATTCATTGCGCGATCTCTCCATAGACTACAATGGGACAAGTAGCTCGCGCTCTGATTGACTGGGATAGCCAAGCCCCCGCTAGCTCACCCAATCAGCTTTTTTCTGTATTTTTACTGTATTTTGAACTGTCCCGCCTTGGATTTTGATTGGTCAATAGTTCTCCATAGGTTTTAATGGTTCATTGTCGCACCTATTCTGATTGGCTGGTTTATGCCGACCAATGAAAATAACTTTGAGAATTTGAATTACTGTTTTTCCCGGCAATTTTCAATATCCTAATTCCTGATATTGCGCCGTTCTAGATTTTTGGAAAGTGAGTTTTTTTTAACTATTTTTTATTTTTGAGGTTTGAGCTCTTTTTCTGAGAATGTTTTACGCCTTTATAAAGGCGATATTTTCGGAATCATACTCCATGCGGCATGGAGCTGAGCGCCGAGATTTCTGTTGCGATCTTCTCTGTTTCCTCGCATGTTCCGTTCTCGCTTCACTTCGCCTCCGCCGGAGCATTTAGACCAGAATCAACCAGGTCTGACTGTCGGAGCTGCCGAGCGCTGCAATGCACCGCACTTTGCCGACTCGCGATCGTACATGCCTCTGAGTTTTCGAGCGCGCCGCGTCCCGCCCCGGAACGTCTACACCGCGCCCACACCACGCCCCATTGCATGCCCCTTCATGTGAGGCACAGCCGAAAGTGGCGAACGCTGCGCCTAACATCGCATCCCTGCGTCCGACAGCGGATTCGGGCCGGGGAGGCGCAGGATACGCCAGAAATCGGGCGAAAAGCCCGTTCATACATGTCGCCCTTAATGTCTGGGCCGGAGATGTAAAGTTGGGTGTCATCAGCATATGGGTGGTATTGAAAGCCATGTGATGCTATGAGATGACCCAGACCAAGAGTGTAGATAGAGAAGAGCAGGGACCCAGGACTGACCCCTGAGGGACACCAACAGAGAGAGGGCGAGAGGAGGAGGTGGTGCGAGAGTGAGAGACACTGAATGTCCGATCAGTGAGGTATGAGGAGATCCAGGAAAGGGCCGAATCCGTGATGTTGAGGGATGAGAGGATTTGTAGCAGGAGGGAATGGTCAACAGTATCAAAGGCAGAGGATGAGTCTAAGAGGAGAAGCACAGAGTAGTGGCGTGAGGCTTTAGCAGTGACTAGGTCGTTGGTGACCTTGGTTAGGGCGGTTTCTGTAGAGTGATGGGATCGGAAATCAGATTGCAGTGGGTCAAGAAGAGAGTTGGAGGAAAGATGGGAGGACAGTTGAAGGTAGACGTGTTGTTTGAGAAGTTTAGAAGCAAATGGAATCAGTGAGATGGGGCGATACTTGGACAGAGAGGAGGGGTCAAGAGATGGTTTCTTCAGGATGGGTGTGATGGCAGCATGCTTAAAGGAGGAAGGGAAGATGCCAAAGGTTAGTGATAGGTCGAAAAGATGGGTGAGAGCTGGGAGTATAACGGGGCTGAGGTCTGGGATGAGGTGGGATGGGAGTGGATCAAGGTTACAGGTAGTTAGGCTGGATTTGAAGAGTAGAGAGAAGAGCTTGTTATGAGACAATGGAGAAGCAAGTTAGGGGGGAAGTGCAAGGTGGTGGCTGTGGTAACTGTGTGGGTAAAGGGGCTGGCGGTGCGGACTGCGCAGGCATGGATGTGGGCGGTTGGGACAGTGGGGTGATGCTTTCTCTGATGAGGTTGGTCTTGTTTAGAAAGTGGATGGCAAAGTCATCTGCTGAAAGAAGGGATGGGGGAGGAGGTGCTGGTGGATGGAGAAGAGAGTTGAATGTTTTGAATAGTTGTCTGGGGTTGTGAGACAGGGAATATATGAGAGTGGTAAAGTAATCCTGTTTGGCTGAGGTGAGTGCAGATTTAAATGTGTGTAGTGATTGTTTGTATGAGGCAAAGTCGTCGGTAGAGTGGGTTTTCTTCCAGCGGTGTTCAGCAATTCTGGCAATATGACCACTACAGACAAATAATGTCACTTTAATTACTCTGCAACATTTTAAACTTCTGTTAAATTTAAACTGGTCAGATCCCCCTTTAAACATACAATTTTCACTTACTTTGTTGTATGTGAAATATAATTACCTCCATACCTAGTTTGCTTGCAGTTCTCTGTTGGCATTATCGCTCATTTTTCTATGGTAATACTAATAAATCAGTGCTTTAGTCCATATCTGTCGATTAACCGCTTCCCGACATAAGACATACATTTAAGTCATGATGTCAGGAAGGCAGTATAGAGCAGGCTTACATGCTGAGCCCGCTTTACACATAGTTGGTGCCAGCTGTTACAGCTGACACCTACCTTTTACAGCCAGGACTGGAAATAAACCTGATTCCAGCTGCTTAACTACTTAGATGCCATAGTTAATGGGACCATGGTATCTAGGCAGTTAGACAGGATGCGGGAGCCCACACTGCTTCAATTTGACACTATTGACAGGTTCCGTCTGGTTGACATGGCAGTTGAGGCCTAATGAGTGCACCTGGGCCTCGCATCTTACTGCTCATATTACCTCCTTTTAGAGGCAAGGGGGGGGGGGGTGAAAAGATAAGGAGACAAATTGGTAAAAAGTTTTAAAAATAAAAAATAAATTAAAAAAATTAAAGTTTCAAAATTAAAACATGAAGCATAATTGGTATTGTAAAATCTATAAAAATCCAATCTATAAAAATACATCTGTATTTATACCATATGGCGAGTGACAAGGAAAAAATAATTACAATTGTCATTCCATTTTTTGGTTGCTTTGCCTCCTTCAAAAAATTAGAATAAAAAATAATCAAAAATCATTTGCACTTTAAAAAGCTATCTATAAAAATTACTCTTCAGCTTGCAAAATTTAGTTCTCACACAAGTCCATAAGTGGCATAATAAAAAGCTATTTGTCTCAGAAAATCGCAATGCAAGGCAAGTTAAAAAAGGAAAAGTAAAATATAAAGAAAACTACTTAAATTTGACTTTGCTGGAATTTTCCTTACCAGCAGAATAAAGGGAGATATATATGGAACTAGGTCCATTGAAGTGCATTTTTGCATCTTTTTTTTAGTGTTAAATGCACCTGAATGTATGAAAGTGTTTTTTGAGCGCTCATAAATGGTATCTAAAATTTATCGTGCCTTGCCATGCGCCAAACATATAAAAAGGCTATAGATAGACTGGAAATAAAAGAAAAGTCATTAGAATAGCATGTCAGTGAATTGAAACTATGGTACTGATGTTGCTTAGTGGACCACTGGTTCCAGCAAGACCTGTGGTGTGCTGGCTCTTGCTGTATGTAGAAATACATTTCAAATTTAATGTTTTAAAAAATAAAAATTAAACAATCTGAACATTATCAGTGAGTTATTTAATGCAAAATTAGTTTTAGATTCTATTAATTTTGAATACATTTTATAGGAGATATTTTTATATTTTTGGGATATTATATATTTTTATATTCATTTTATATGATAACATTTTTTGTTCATTTTAAGTAATTTAATCTTATATAGTTTGATAATTATCATAAATTACTTTTTATTATTGTACTGGTGTAAGTTGAGAAATATTGGACATTATTTTCCCTAACCGCAAATATAGCTCCATTTCGACTCCTCAGGCTCTGGCAGACCACATTCATATATGCGCCTAGTTTTGCCAAAACACATTCATATATGTGCCCCAGAACGTCCCCTCATGTTAGGCGCATTAAAACGTGTCGAGTCCTATGAACAATGCACCTAATACATTCGTTTGGTGAATTAGACATTGTAGTCGGCTCATTTTGGTGCATTTTACACCAGAAAAAAAAACGATCATACATGTCTCCTAAAGTTTTTATGTCAGTGAATTTTTAAAAAAGGACACCCAAGAAATAATGGTCCAATTATGTTTTTTCCTATTTCACCCTAAAAAGATTTTTTTTTTGTTCCAAATATTTATATGGAATGTTAAATGGTACCATTAAGAAATACAATTTGTACCACCCAAAATGTCAACAAAAGTATAAAAGATATATGATAAAGCATTATAAACATTGTTGACTAAAATCTGCAACAAGGAACAATGACAAATGAAAAGATATGCTTCATCATATGACAAAGCAGTAGTATTGGAAAGTAAATCAAGATAAACCACTACTACATAGTAACATCTTGTAAGAAGTAGGACATAACAAAGGTAAATTACCCAGTATTCGAAGGGAGGCTTCCAATGTAGAGGCTTTGGGGACACTTAACAGATCCTCTCCATAGAAATCCTCCCACCATCCACCGAGCTCTAGGCTGCAAGAACCTAGTGACAACATTGTCCCACAACAGAGAGAACCATAGGAAGAACAGCATAACCAATTAAAACTGTAAAATTAGGGCAGGGGGAGCCAGTTGGTTAATGCACCACGAGCTAGGAGTCCACAAAGCACAAAGTCAACAAATAAAGCACTTGTTGGGGTCATACCTTACAGGAAAAAGAGCAATATAGGTCAGATGCACAAAAGGAGTCCCATTCACTCCATACCTGTAAAAACTTCTCACTATCGTCAGGGGAGTCATTACGTAGTTCCTCTAACTGATATATAGTGTAAATCTACCAATCTGTAACGGTTGGGGCCGCAGTGGAACGCCACAACCTAGGTATTACTATTTTAGCTGCGTTGAATAAAAAGGAAACAAGGTGGTGTTTCAGTACTTTGGGAGGAATCAGCAATAGAAATAGTAGAAAAGCAGCAGGGTCATTGGGGATTGCAAGTCCTGTCACCAATCGGATCACTTCGATAACTTTGCACCAAAAAGGCTGTAGGGAAGAACAACCCCACCAGATGTGTGTAATTGTCCTCACTTCCTTGCGATAGCGCCAACATACATTTGGGACCGATGGGAACAGGGAGTGCAGGATAGAAGGCACTCTGTACCATCTAGATAAGATCTTATAATTTAACTCCTGGATTTTAGAAGAAACAGAAGTCTTGTTGGTTAGAAAAAAAAAGTCCTGCTCCAGTCTTCCTCCGAGAACTCTCTCGAAAGCTCCCCGTTCCTGCTCCTTTGAAAGGTTAGTTCATGGCCATATATCTTTGAAAGATGATGGTTTGAAACTACATTCTGGAGACACCAGGATTCGAAAAGAGTGAGTGGTCTGTGAAAGTATAAGGCCGACATATTTGGAGTAAAAGCTGTGAATTTGATAACAATTGAGCCTGGACAAGGACATACCTGAGGGGTCCCGGGTCACCTCCGAGAATGTTTTGACGGCATTATTGGACAAAAAATCTCCAATCACAAGGAAACCTCTGTGACAACCAATGTCAGAGAAAATTCGCACCGTGACATGCGTGACATAGGGGACATTCCAAAGGAAGCAAGTAGGCAGCATGGAGGGAGGCAGTCAAGGTATGGCAGCCGTAGAGTCTCCGTACACAGCCGATTCAAGTCGAACTCATAGTTTGGAGTGATGAAAGCTATTAAGTATTCGGACCAAGACTGAAATAATAAGCCTGCAGGTTGGGAAGGGAGAGACTGCCTGATGACTTAGATAGATTTGGAAATTCTAGGGTGCTTATTAGCCCAAACAAATTGCAGGAGAAGCTTATTTAGGGTGACAATGAAGGATTTAGGGAGAAGGATGGGAATCGTTTGAAACAGGTAGAGTAGCCGAGGAGGACGTTCATTTTTATGATATTTACTCATCCTTTCCATGAGAAATCCTTCTTGTCCCATTAAAGTAAGTCTTGGGAGATGAGATAAAGCATGGGGGCAAAGTTCAGGTCAAAAGCTTAGGAAAGGTCTGAAGGGATATTAACACCTAAATATTTAAACGATGTAGCTGTCCAGGAGAAGGAAAAGTTACGTTTAAGTTACTGAAGTGTTTCATTAGGCAGATTCAAACTTAAGGCTACACTTTTGGACATGTTGATTTTGTGGTTGCTATGAGAGCCAAAATTAGCTAGGGTCTTAATCACTGAAGGGAGCGATACCACAGGATTAGTAATATATAAGAGGAGATCATCAGCAAATGCTGAGCATTTGACATGGTCCCTATCGATTTTGATCCCTTCAATAGAGGAAATTAACCTAATGTCCTGCAGCAGATGTTCCATAATTAAAGCTTAAAGCAACGGGATCAAAGGACATCATTGCCTGGTACCATTGCAGATCGAGAAAGGAGCTGAGAGGAAACCATTAATGTGGATTTGCGCCTGAGGAGCTTGATAAAGGGCCAAAATCTTAGACAAGATTGAAGGACTAAGGCCAATATGAGACAGGGCAGCTTTCAGAAAGGACCAGTTAACCCTCTCAAAAGCCTTCTCCACATCAAGTGAGAGCAACATACAGGGGAGACTGGTGGAATGGGCAAAATGAATTAACGAGAAAGTCTTTAATGTGTTGTCTCTCGCCTCTCTCGACCGGATGAAGCCCACCTGATCAGGGTGCACAAAGTTCTCCAAAAGAGGCCCAAGTCTTAATGCGATTAATTTAGCAAAAAGTTTGGCATCAGTGTTAATTATTGAGATAGGGCGGTAGCTTTGACAATGAGCCGTGTCTTTGCCCTCCTTCGGAATGACCGTGACGTGAGCCCTCAAGAAACCTTGGTCAAAGGGAGAATCAGAGGAGACCATGTTATAGGCATGTAGGAGGAGAGGTGCGAGATCCTCTAACAGCACTTTGACAAACCCGATACCGCCAGTTGGAGCTCCTCCATGGTGAAAGGCTCCTCGAGAGAGGTGAGATACTGCTGTGACAGAGAGGGCAGGACCGTTCTTGCAAGATAATCTTGAAGAGAGGTGGAATTAGGGTCCAAGTGTGTACAACCATTAGGGGGTGGGAGATTATAGAGTATAGAGTAATAACTATGGAAGGCATCTAAGATGTCCTCTGTTAAGTGGACAAGCCGTCCATGCGAGTCCTTGATGTGTGGGATAAAAAGTGATGCTCTCTTGTCCATCAGAGCCCGGGCCAGAAATCGCCCCGGCTTATTGCTCCAACCATAAAAGGCACTAGAGCATAACTAACGGTATCGCTTATGTTTACAGTCCATAAGCCGCAGAATATTGTGGCGTAATTGAGTCACTTCTCTAAGATCAGATTCCAGGCCGAATACTTGTGCGACAACTCAGCATGACTTAAATTATTCAACAGAGACTGGAGTTTTTGGGAGGAATCTTTTTTTAATGGGGCCCCATGTTTAATGAGGATACCCCTGTGTACGCACTTAAGAGCTTCCCATTGGATTTGAAGAGAGGTAGAGTCGGACTGATGAGTGGACACAAAAGAGTGAGTCGAGGCCCTGAGCTCCGAGAGACAGAAGGCGTCTTGAAGAAGAGATTCGTTCAGTCTCCAAGGGAATGGGGGACATGTAAAGCTAGGGAGGGCAAAGTCGCAATGTACGGGGGCGGGGTTAAAATGAAGAATATTGCCTATCGATATGTTAGAAACATAGGGGAGGAGAGAATGCTGTGCTAGGATATAATCAATCCGACTGTAGGAGGCATGAGGATAAGAATAAAAAGTGTAGTCTCAATCTGAGGCGTGCATTAGCTGCCACACGTCAGAAAGCTGCATGGCATGAAAAATCTGCCTGAGTTTTGTAAGAGTACGAGATGGGACAGAAGAGCGACCAGAGGACATGTCTAAGAGGGGATTCAGGGCAATGTTGAAGTCGCCACAGAATAACTTGGCCTTGCATTAAGCAAGTCAACCCATCAAGGGTTTTGGTTAGAAAAGAGAGGCAGTTGATATTTGGGACATATATGTTGGCAATGGCATAAACGTGCCCCTGTATGCTGCATCTCTCAAAGACTGCTCTAGCATCAGCATCAGTAAAGATGTCCAACTCTTGGACCAGCAGGGATTTATGGAAAGATATAGTTACTACTTTTGTTTTTGAAGATACCCTACTACTATGGTACCAGGAAGGGAAGTACCAGTTGCAAAATGACTGTAAGTTTGTGGTAAGCAAGTGGGTCTCCTGTAAGCAGACTATCTGGGACTTCTGCTTGTGTAAGTGATATAATATCTGTGATCTCTTCTCAGGGACATTAAATCCCTTAACATTAAGGGATGTGATTCTAAGATTAGCCATTAGGTGACATCAGGGAGCTAAAGTAAAGTCTGTCAAGACTGAGAAGAGACCAGGACACCAAGTAACGTACCGACTAGCTGTACAGAATAAGGGAGAGTAACAATTGAACAGCATATAACTGACAAAGCCTAAGGCCAGATCAGTGGTGGTACATGACCGACCAAGACGTCGAACAAAGAGAAACAGCTTGAGGTAAGTATCAAAGGGTGTGAGCATCACATGGCCATAACCAAATAAATGACAATATTGGTAAATTGTGGAAAGAAAAATGTGCAATGCATGACTCTTAGTACCAGTAATATGTACAAAAGCCATGAAGAGCATGTCCCAAGTGAACATACTCAAGGAAATAGTATCAAATGCTAGAGATCCTAAGGAGGATAGGGCCAAAGAACGGCAAGGGGAAGGAGAGAGGTGTAAGGAGGGGGAGAAATGAAGGAATAGGAAAGAAAGGGGAAAAAAAAGGGGAGAGGGTGGGAGGAAAGCCAGTGAGCCAATCTTTCCAAACTTCCATCCGACCCATCAGAGGTAACAGCCAGGACTCTCAAATGAGGGATGCAAGTCAAACATACATATATAAGGAATCATCTCACGAGTCCATGCCTTGCAGTCAACGCTGAGGATTTGTGGAGAGCATGGGTCTTTCCGAGCTTCTCCGACGTCTCCGCAATCTTTGTGTCTTTGGAGTAGTTGACTATGCTGGTGGTGCCGCAATCTGTGTTGCAAAAGCTGTAGAAGACAGAGGGGTGGGCAAGACCGCTGTTTTCCAATCTGGAATAGCAATACTTGGAAGACTGAGGGCCACCAGGAAGGCTGGGAGGTCAGAAAGAGAGCGGAAGACAATAGAATTGTCCTTGTGTTTGACATAAAGGGCAAATGGAAAGCCCCAGTGATAAGAAATGTTTCTTGACTGAAGAGCCATGAGCAGTGGTTTGTCCGCAGAATGAAGACGAAGAGTACACCTGGAAAAGTCCGGGAAGAGATGGATCTTGACGCCTTCAGAGGTGATATGTTGCATGAAGTGTGCTTTTCTCACAATTTCTTCTTTGACGGTACAGCGATGGACCCTATAAATGACGTCTCTAGGACGGGACACATCCTGACTCTGTGCACGTAAGGCGCGGTGAGCTGGATCAAATTCCAGAGAGGATTCCAATGGTTTGCCCAGAATGTAATTGAATAATTTTGACAACATAGGCAGTAACTCTGAAGTGCGGACTGACTCAGGTAGACCTCAAATTCTGATGTTATTTCGACGATTGCGATTCTCCAGGTCATCCAACTGGGCTGAATGCTCAGCAATAGAAACTTGTATCAGGGATATGTTGAGATTTGCGGATTCTTGGGCACTTTCGAGTTTTCAGACCTTTTCTTGGAGATCTGACACCTCGGCTTGAACAGGGAGCAAGTCTTTTCTCCAGGCTGCTTGCAGCTCCCTACCTAATTGTTTCATATCACTTTTGGAATGCAGGAGAGAGAGCAGGGCTCTTAGTTCAGGATGAGCTTGGAGAGTATGAAGAGCGTCTTCCGGAGGAAGAAGAACCGAGGAAGAGGAGAGAGGTATTGCGGTGTAAGGCATAGGAGCCACATGTAAGATACTGCAGGTAGACGAATTGTCTTCTGCCGTTACAAGAAGGCTGTCCTCTTTAGTAGATGGAGAGAACGGGACACTGTCCAGACCTTCAGGAGCCCAATTCATGGACGCATTTAATACTGGATCAGCACTTTCAGTTGCGGTTATTGTGGGCTGATGGTTCATTCTGTCTAAGGGCAGAAATAGGCTGCAGATGCTGCTCTGGAGGTTGCACAGGGCTCCCCAAGATGGCCATCACAGGCTCTGGCAGGCTGGAAACATGTGGCCAAGATGGCGACCGCACAGGGGAAGAGGCCGTGAGCATGGCGGGAGACTGCAGCGGGGACTGAAGTAGAGGTAACGGGTGCAGCACAGGGCTCTCCGAGCAGCAGGCTGGTGTCTGGAGCACAGCCTGTAGACAGGATGCCGGCGGACAGAGGAGAGAGGCAGCGAGGACAGGTGCGGCGCACGATACCTCTGTGATGGCAGCTGAGGTTGTCATGGGGCTCGGTCGATGCTGCACATGCGGGGACGCTCCATGGCTTGCAGCGGTTTCTAGGAGCTGTGGTGAAGGAGCGAGTCGTGTCAAGAGACATGTTTCCATCTCTCGCAGCAGTCATCACTCTCCAGTCTGGCACCCGCCGGAGAAGATGGCGCCAAAGCGCGGGAGGGAGTGGCATCCAGCTCCTGGAGAGGAGCGAAGAAATTAGAGATGGGAATATCCGCCAGGGAAGGGGATTTTAGAAGCTTAGCAGATTTTCTGGCTTTCTTGGATCTCATTTTTATGAGGCTTTTGTAAAAAATCAGCGTGGTCTGTGGAGAGCTCAGTCACCTCACGCCCCCTTATCTTTATTTTTTAAATATTAATAAAAAGCCTTTATATGCTAAATTCATCCCTGCTCTTGTACAGTACTCACAAAAAGATAGGGATTAGAGATGGGCGAATCGATTCTAACGAAGTGGAATTCGTTTAGAATTTCAGGAAAACTTCGGTTCGGAACGAAGTCGAACTTTGGGGTACTTTGGGTGAACGAAGTGTGCTTTTGATTGATAAAAAGGCTGCGAGCACATGGCGCTACATGGGGCAAAGCACTCTGGGAGGAAGAAGGGCATAGCCTGCATGATATGTGCAGAGGTGAAGCCATTCTAGAGACCGGTGGGATTCTGTTGTACGTCACCGCACTATTTAAAGTCCGGGGCGCGGACGGGAGCTCACACTCCTCTCACTGTGCTCATAGGGAAGGTGCTGCCGCGGCTGATAGATCTTCTGAAGAATTTGATTTTTAAATAGCGATTTCTGTGGGGGGTTGTCTCTGCTTGATTCAGAGACTGTTCTCTAATGTTCTATTTCTACATTATTTGGGGTATTGGATATGTGAAATCCAGTGTGCGTCCACTGCAGCTGCATATACATTCAATATTCCCAAGTTGTGATCTAAGCCAGTTCCTGTGGTATTCATTTAAAGAAACAGCGTTTTTACAATACAAATACACTTCATTTTTGGGCTGCTCAATTTACTATTGCGCAAATTACATCCAGGGGTTAATTAAGCATGGTTTTGCTGGTGTGCTGGGACCCCAAGAAACCGTCATTTTCAACGGCCAAAATATATAAAACTTTTCCTGTAGCCTTAATTCACAAGCCAAAGGTTCATTACAACTGTATATCTTGTTGTGTGGCGTAGAAAACACGCAATTGTATACACGCTACAAAGCTAATTGTTTGTGCGGTCTCAATTCTTAGGCGCAACTTTTAAATCACAGCGGAGTTAAATTAAGTGTTGTTTTGCTGGTGTGCTGACAAAAATTAAACCATCCTTTTCAACGCCAAATATATATAAATGATCCTGTAGCCTAAGTCACAAGCAAAGGTTAATTACAATGTATCTCTTGTTGTGTGGCGTTAGGAAAACACGCAATTGTAACACGCTTCAAGCTATAGTTTGTGCGGCTCAATTCTTGGCGCATTTGATCCATCGAGTTAATTAAGCGTTGGTTTTGCTGGTGTGCTGACAAAAATAAACCGTCTTTTTCAACGCCAAAATATTAAATTTTTCCTGTAGCCTAAATTCACAAGCAAAGGTTAATTACAAACTGTATATCTTGATGTGTGTGCGTAGAAAGGAAAACACGCAATTGTAACACGTACTAAGCTACTAGTTTGTGCGGCTTCATATTCTTTGGCGCAATTTACATCCAGGGGTTAATAAAGCGTTGTTTTGCTGGGTGGGCTGACAAAAATAACCGTTTTTTTCTCAATGCAAATAATATAAATTTTTCCTGTAGCCTAAAAATTCACAAGCAAAGGTTAATTACCAACTTATCTTTGTTGGTGTGGCGTAGAAAACACGCAAATGTAACACGCTACAAAGTAATAGTTTGTGCGGCTCAATTCTTTGGCGCAATTTACATCCTGGAGTTAATTTTTAGCGTTGTTGTGCTGGTGTGTGACAAAAATAAACCGTTCTTTTTCAACGCCACAAAAATATTTAAATTTTTCTGTAGCTTAATTCACAAGCAAAGGTTAATTACAACTGTATCTCGTGTTGTGATGGCGTAGATAAACACGGCAACTTGTAAACGCTACAAGCTACTAGTTTGTGCGGCTCAATTCTTTGGCGCAATTTACATCCAGGGTGTTCGCGTTAATTTAAGCGTTTTGTTTTGCTGGTGGGCTGACAAAAATAAACCGTCTTTTTCAATGCCAAAATATATAATTTTTTTCTGTAGCCTTTTATTTCACAAGTACTATACACAAAAGGTTATTTACTACTGTTTCTTTTGTTGATGTGGCGTAGAAAACACGCAATTGTAAACCACGATACAAACAGCTAATAGTTTGTTGGCGGCTCAATTCTTTGGCGCCAATTTACATCCAGGGGTTAATTAAAGCGTTTTGTTTGTGGTGTGCTGACAAAAATAAACCGGTCTTTTTTCAACGCAAAATATAATATATTTTTCCTGTAGCCTATTCACAAGCAAAGGTTAATTACAACTGTATATCTTGTTGTGTGGGTAGGAAAACACGCAATTGTAACACGCTACAAGCTACTGTTTGTGCGGCTCAATTCTTGGGCCAAATTTACAATCCAGGGTTAATTAAGCGTTGTTTTGCTGGTGTGCTGACAAAAATTAAAAACCGTCTTTTTCAACGCCAAATATATCAATTTTTTGTAGCCTAATTCAAAGCAAAGGTTAATTACAACTGTATCTCTTTGTTGTGTGGCGTAGAAAACACGCAATTGTAACACGCTCCAAAGCTAAATATGTTTGTGCAAGCTCAATTCTTTGGCGCAATTACATCAGGGGTTAAATTAAGGCGTTGTTTTGCTTGGTTGTTGTGCTGACAAAAATAAACCGTTCTTTTTCAACGGCAAAATATATAAATTTTTCCTGTAGCCTAATTTCATTAGCAAAGGTTAATTTCAACTGTATCTCCTTGTTGGGTGGCGTAGAGAAAAACACGCAATTGTAACACGCTACAAAGCTACTAGTTTGTGCAGCTCAATTCTTTGGCGCAATTTACATCCAGGGATTAATTAAGCGTTGTTATGCTGGTGTGCTGACAAAAATAAAAGTTCTTTTTCAAGCCAAAATATATAAATTTTTCCTGTAGTATAATTCATAAGCAAAGGTTAATTAAAACTGTATCTCTTGTTGTGTGGCGTAGAAAACACACAATTGTAAAAGCTACAAAGCTACTGTTTTGCGCTCAATTCTTTGACCGGCAATTTACATTCCAGGGGGTTAAATTATAGCGTTGTTTTGCTGGTTTGTGCTGACAACAAATAAAGCGTCTTTTTCAAAGCCCAAAATATATAAATTTTTCCTGTAGGCCTAATTCATAAGCAAAGGTTAATACAACTGTATCTCTTGTTGTGTGGCGTAAGGAAAACACACAATTGTAACACGCTACAAAGCTACTAGTTTGTGCGCTCAATTCTTTGGGCAAATTTACATCCGGGGTTAATTTAAGCTGTTGTTTTGCTGGTGTGTGGACAAAAATATAAAACCAGTCTTTTTTCAACGCCAAAAATATATACATTTTTACTGTAGCCTCAATTCATGTCCGAAGGTTATTTATGCTGTTTGTGTTTTTCATTTAGTATAACACCAAAGTGTTTTTAAACGACACATACAAGTAAATTTTTCCTGGCCATTTTGTGGAGCGCAATTTATTATCCCAAGGTTACCAAAGCTTGTTACTGGGTTCATTTCGGTGGTCAAAAACAGGGTGTATATTTATCATATTACAGATATCACATCAAACAGTGTTTGTACATTTGTAGGAAAACAAAACATATGTCAGACAGAGAGAGGAGGTGGCAGGACTCTGGGCACCTGCGAGTGGCAGTGGCACAAAACATTCCTGGAACAGGCCCAGGTCGCAGCACAGCAAAGGGGACGTCGCAGCAGGGGGTCACTCCGTGAGGCCACAACTGCCACTGTATCTAGCGGCCGTTGTGTTGTTCGCACCAAGGGTTCTTGATTGAGTTGACTAGGGTCATCACTTCCTCCCCGATGACATCTGACAACCCCAAGCCAACTGAGTCGGGTGGGAACCTCAGACACAAACCATTGGTTCGGCATGGCCCGCCTCTGTACCATCCGGTTCCCTCAGCCAGAGATCTACTAGTGGTCTGGGGCTCAGCGCCAACTATATTAGCGAGATGAACAATTTTGAGGAGGGCAGTCAGCTGTACTTGGCAGCGAAGAAATGGGGCAATATCGCACTGCTTCTTGCAGTAGGCGGCAAAGTATAGATGTGGAGAGTGGCATGGGAGGTCATGTTGTGATGAGGTCATACCTCGGCCATACCAAGACGGTGATTTGAGAACAGCAGTGATGATGAAACACAAATAGATGATGATGTAAGCGACGCACTTGGGAGCCGGGTGAGCAAGGGCTTCTTCATCGTCAGAGGAGAAACGAGGGCGTCAGCTTGCGCAGTCAGGCAGGCAGCAGCCAGCAAGTGTGGTCGTGTGGCCGTGAGTCAGCAGGATAGCGCAGTGTGGACGGTCGGGAGCAAGCGGGTCCAGGGGTAAAAAAACCCGCTTCGCAGGTCCAAGAATGTAGAAGCAGAGGGGCTCAGCGATGGTGGCAGCGGCTGGAGTAGTCACTAGTGCGGTGCGTTGGCGGTAAAATCCCGAATACTCGGCGGTGTGGCAGTTCTTTGCTAAGACACCGGAGGAGCCGAATATGGGTATATATAGAATCTGTGGGCAGGAAAGTGATGCGGGCAGGGAGCTAACGTTGGCACCACGGCCCTGCGTCAACACATGCAGCGTCACCATCCGGTGTGGCCTGGAGAAAACGTGGCTAAGATGTGGGTGGTCCATCCTGCGCGCAGCAACGCAGCAGCAGCAGCGAGCGGCCAGTGGCACGCATGCTTTGCCATAGCAGCCAAGTTCAAGGCTCCACCACTCTCTGCAGAGAAGGGAGCTGTTTCTCTTTGACATCATCTCCCAGTCCAGATGCTCCTGCTCCTCGTACTAATGGCGCCAGCAGTCGTTCAGCGAGGCGATTGCAAAGAGACAACAGTAATGCGTCCAACATCCTAAGGTTGCAGCAGCTGACCATGCTCCTGTCCAAGTTGTTGGTACCTGCGTCCCTCCCATTTCAAATGGGTGGATCTGCACCATTCAGAGAACTATGGCTTGTGCCGAGCCAAGATGGAGAGTTCCAAGCCGTAATTTTCTTTTCCAAAAAGGCGAGTACCAGCACTCTCTTAAATATGTTTGAGAACGAAGGTGGGGTCAGTCCTTGAGCTTTCGGTTTGTTCCCAAGTGCAACGGCAGGCGGACAGTCCTGGAGCTGTAACTACGGTCAGGGCCAGTACATGTCCTTTATGGCCCACTGGGTGAATGTGCATTCCAGCCCAGGCAAACAACAACTTGGACAGGAGAGCCCCGCTTTCTCCTCCACGTTGTCAAACTTGCATGCACTGCGCCAATGTACGCTCTACTCCTCCACCACCTCCATCTCAGCCTCCACATAGTTACTGCTTCCATCATACCACATGTGCAGGGCACAGCGGGTGTCACGCAGCTTCTACACCTGGCTTGCCTCGTGCGAACCGAAGTCACACAGGGGAGGGAACTGCTCCGCGTCATCACAGCAAGAAATCGATGTGTGGCTTTCTCCTGCGCCCAAACTGCAAATCGGAGATCCATGGTGACAGGACAATGGGAGGAACATGGTGTGTCCGTGCTGCACAGAGGAGGATGGTCATGGCCCTGCATGGCGCACGTGTTAATTGGTTGTGATGAAAAGGTTCTGAAGTCTTCCCACCGAATCTTCAGAACATTTCTGAAATGACAGGAAAACTGTTGCATTGCACTTTATCCATACGTACAAAGCCAGGGAACACCTCCTCGAGTTCCGCGCAGATCGGCCTCCCCAACACACTCTGATATGCGATGTTCCAACCCGCTGGAATTCCAGCTGCACATGTTGGACGACTGTATGATCAGAGAAAGAAAGGCCATTAACAGGTTTTTTGATCATTCCAGGCAGAAAGATAGTACTCCCCCTGTGTAACTTTGATGATAGCCAGTGGCAGCTCAGGCGTTGACACCTGCCGTTTGTTGAGGCCATTCGAGGTGGGGTTTTATTTGTCAGTCGCCAGGGACTACGGGATGATTAAAGTCATTCCACAGTTCATTGTCCCCCATGGAACAGATGCTTGAAAAAAATCTGTCTGAGGCAGGGGACTGGAGAGCGTGGCGACTACATCTCGTGGCCTCATGAGTCCGGTGGGGACTGAAATGGAGGAGGAGGAGGAGGACATTGGAGCTGAAGCATATGTTCTGGTGAAATGAGTTGATTTCTACCAGGTGACAAGAGAGGAGGAGAGCAGGAGCAGCGGAGGAGGTGATGGAGATGAGGAAAGATGAGGAGATGGCCCCCAAGCACCGTGGCAGTTATACAGTGGAAATGGGGGGGGGAAGGCAGGGAGCCCTCGGATTCACTTGTGCAGATGGCCCGCAGCATGCTTTATTTGCCTGCGGCTAGTGACAGGATAGTCAGCTTCCGGCAGCAGAGGAATGACTTTGGCTCTACCACCCTATTGGACCCTCGGTATCGGTCCAAAATGGGAGCCTTTTTCCCAGCTATTGTGAGGGAAGACAAAATCAAATACTATAGGGAAATCCTCGTAATCAGTTGGCCGCTGCCTATGTGCGGCATCGTCCCTCCTCTGACAGGGTCTGATCGGGGGGTTCCTCAGCGCTCAGTACTACTGCGCGGCTGCTGGGGAAAGGTGGGGGGGGGGGGTAGGAGCAGTACTCAGCTCCATCAGGTAGTAACCTAAGTCTGGAGTAACTGGATGAGCAGCTTCCTTCACCGCCTAGTGTGGAGGGCAGTCGCCCAGCAGCAGCAGCAGGACCTGGAGCCAGTCCTGAACCAACAGGTTGTGGCCTACTTGGACAGCACTCTGCCACCTCAGTAAGAAGTCCGCTGGGGATACTGGGCAGCCAAATGAATGTGTGGCCGCAATGCCAGTTTGCAGTGGAGAAGCTGTCCTGCCCGGCCAGTTAGGGGGCATCAGAGCGGTGTGTTCAGTGCGGCGGGGGGCCATCGTTACCCCAAGGAGAACCCGCTTGTTCCACGGGAAATGTTGGAACGACTGACCTTTGTCAAGATGAATCAGGCGATGGATCGGCCAGGAATTTCCACACACCAATGCCTTAGGCGTCAGCAGTCTGGGTTCAAACTACCTGCCTCTGCCACTATTATGATGCTGCCACCCGCCTGATGCCACACATCTGGCTGCCAGTTAATCCATCTGTACCACACATCTTTACCAGGGACTGGTTTGCCACCCACTCAACACTCTGTCATTGTGCTACTCTATAACCCTCTGATGCTGCTGCTGTTTTGCTGTTGCCGTGGACATCCACACTGTGTAATTGTTCCACTGTCTGACCTCATTGCTGCTGCTGTGGCTGCTGCCATGTCCTCCACAGCTGTGTCATTGTGCCATGCTGACCTGATGCTGCTGCCGCCGTGTCCTCCGCTCTCAGTCATTGAGCCACTCTGTGGCTTCATCCTGTTTTGCCTCCTCAGATGTCATTTGTGCCAACTCTCTGATCTCATTGCTGCTGCTGTGACTCATGCCGTGCCCTCCAACACTGTGTCATTGTTGCCACCTGCCTGACTTCTTGCTGCTGCGACGTGACCTGACGACTACTCAGTCATTGTGCCCATTCTGTGGTTTTCCTCTGTTTTTGCGCTCCTGAATGTCAGTGTGCCACTGCATGATCTAATGCTGCTGCTGTCGTGACCTCCCTCACTGTGTATTGTGCCACCTCTGTGGCCTTATTACGTTTTGCGACTCCAGAAGTCATTGTGCCTCTGCCTGATTCATACTGCTGCGCGTGACCGTCCAGCACTGTGTGTTTGTGCCACTCTGTGAACTAATACTGTTTTGCGCCTCCAGAATGTCATTGGCCACTGCGTTGATCTCATACTGCTGCCGCCGTGACTCATCATGGTGTGATTGTGACACTCTGTGGCCTTTATTATGTATTCACTGACCGCCTACGTGGCAGAATGTCATTGTGCCTCTGCATGTGCTCATTCTGCTGCCGCTCATCGTGACCTCCACTTGTGTGAGTTTGCGGCCCTCTCTAGTGGGGCACTTATACTGGCTTATGGACGCCATCCAGTTTGGTCCATTGTTCCACTGCCTGATTCATACTGCTGCTGCCGCCGTGGACCATCCCACTCACTGTCTGATTGTGCCACTCTGTGGCCTTAATACTGTTTTGCCGCCTCACCAGACATTTCCATTGTGCCACTGCCCTGTATCTCATGCTTGTGTGCTGTCGTGACCTCCACAATGTATCATTGTGCCACTCTGTGGCCCCTTCAATACTGTTATTGCCGCCTCCAGAATGTCATATGTGCCAAATGCTGATCTCATGCTGCTGCTTGTCTCACCCCCCCCCCCCCCCCCGTGAACCTCCTCACTGTTATCTTTGTGCCCACTCGTGGCCTTAATTATGTTTTGCAACGCCTACCCAAGAATGTCATTGTTGACTCTGGCCGGATCTCTTTGAGGCCTGCGGGCGTGTTACCGACTAATCTGGCTGATTGGGGGCCGCTGTGTACTTCATACTGTGTGAGTGTGCGCCTCCTGTTTGGCTGGGGGCCATCGCCGGTCCATCTGTCAGGATGACTCCCCAGTAGTCAAGACCGATCTCAGTTCTCTTGCGCCACTCTGTGGCTTCATACTGTGTTGCCTCTCATGTTGGTCTGGGGGAATAGGAGAGGTAAGATGGAGGAGGCGAGCGGGGGTACGAAGGACAGGAGAAAGACTTACTCTGGGGCTGGGGGAATAGGAACGGATTGATGGAGGAGGAGAAGAAATGGTACGAGGTAGGGATGGATGGGGGGAATGTCGGGGGGAACGGCCATCCAGGGAGGAGTGGGCAATCCTCATGTTTGTCAGGTGGGCCACTCTAGGTGCGCTGGACTGCTCTGTGACTCCTGCCCGTGCCCCTCCATCACTGTAGGTTCTTTGTGCCCACTGCCTGACGTCAATTGATAGCTGACTCCAGTGTCCGAAAATACAACCGCGATCAGTATATTGTGCCACTTGTGGCGCCTTCCTGTGGTGCTTGGCAAAACCGCCATAGTTGGGTCAATGGGCGTAGCCAACTCTATGTCCTCTTGCTGATGCTGAACTTGTGGACTCTGCCGTTGCCCTCCATCAATGTTGTTGTCATTGTGCACCACTGCCTTGACTTCTTTGCTGCGGCCGACATGGACATGCCGCTTTCTGTCATTGTTTGCCATATCTGTGGCTTCCATCCTGTTTTGCCACCCTCCAGAAACTGTCTTTGTGCCACTGCCTGTATCTCATGTGCTGCCTGTCCCGGTGACCTCCACACTGTGTGATTGTGCCACTCTGTGGCCCCTCCCCCCCACACTCCCCCCCCCCCACCCCACCCCCCCCCCCCCCCCCCCCCCCCCCCCTCCACCCCCAGCCCCCACCTCCCCCCCCCCCCCCCCTTTTGCCGCCTCCAGAATGTCATTGTGCCACTGCCTGACTCTCATACTGCTGCCGCCGTGACCTCACACTGTGTGATTGTGCCACTCTGTGGCCTAATACTGTTTTACCGCCTCCAGAATGTCATTGTGCCACTGCTGATTCATACTGCTGCCGCGTGACCTCCACACTGTGTTTGTGCCACTCTGTCGCCTAATTACTGTTTAGCCACCTCCAGATGTCATTGTGCCACTGCCTTATCTCATATGCAGCCGCCGTGACCTCTCAACCACTGTGTGATTGTGCACTCTGTGGCCTAATACTGTTTCTGCGCTCCAGGAATGTCATTGTGCCATCTATGTTTTCTCATGAGCTGCTGTCGTTGGACTCCACACTGTATCATTGTGCACTCATGTGGCCTAATACTGTTTTGCGCCTCCAGAATGTTCATTGTGCCACTGCCTGGATCTCATGCTGCTGCTGATTTCGTGACTCCACACTGTATCATTGTTGTCACCTCTGATGGCTAATACTGTTTTTGCCGCTCCAGAATGTCATTGTGCCACTCCTCCTGACCTCATTACTGCTGCCGCGTGACCTACCCGCTCTCTCAGTCATTGTGCCACTCTGTGGCTTCCTCGTGTTTTGCCACCTCCAGAATGTCATTGTGCCACTGCCTGACCTCATGCTGCTGTGGCTGCCGCCGTCACCTCCACACTCTGTCACTAATGTTGCCACCTGAGCTCTCAGCTTGTTTTTTTCCAGCTTTCGCTGGCATGACTTTATCAGGCTACATTCCCGCTTGAGTTTTTTGGTCAGTTTTGCCCTCTTAAGTGCCCAGGGAATTTTATAGTGAAGCGATTCTAAGAGCGGCGGCAGTCATCTGCGTGTCAAACTAAAACACAACATTGTATGAAGACCAAACCAAGCTCCCTCTGCATATTTAAGCATGGCACAACGTTCTACAGCACCCTGCAGGCTCTGTGCAGCCTGGAAATAGCTGCTTTTTAACGCAATTCGTGCCGAAGTAATTCGGAACAAAACGAATTTTGTCGGAAAATTCGGCGAAGTGACCGAATCGAATTTTTGAGAAATTCGCCCATCTCTAATAGGGATACTTGGCTTTTATTTGACATTTCAGGATGAACAAACAATTTAAAAAAAAAAAAACTGAATGAGACCATCTCTTAACTTTAGCATGCACATGCCCAACTGTCCAATATTGAGCGATTTAATCAAGAAAAGTTAAAATCAAGTCCATTTTTACATTTTCTCGATCTTGATCCGATCCAATTTTTTTCCTCAAAATTGGGTAAAAAATCGAGATCGAGAATTAAGATCGAGCTATTTTCTCTGCTTTCTGTACTTTTGGTGGCCAGCCAGTTAGTGCAGATCACAGAGGGGGTCAAAAACATCACCGCTGAGTCTGTAGGGATCTCATTGGCTGATAAAATCACATGACCCTGTTTTATGTATGTCACTGTATTTCCTGGTGAATGCCATTATGATTAGAGACTGTGAACTGAACACACTGCTCTCTCTGTTGTGCTTGTTTCAAAGCAAGCAGACACACCATTTCTCAATGATTTCACAAAGGAAAAGCTGCTAGATAGATTAGTTAGGATTGGGGTACAGCAAGATTTGGGAATCCTAGACAGTAGTAGTTGGGGATTTTGATATTGCTGCATACTGCATCTTTGCATTGCCCAAAAGTTCCTTGCTGTAGTTTTGGGGGGACAGCTTGTGTGCCAGACACTGTTAGGAAATCTCTCAAAAGGAAACGCTGTGATATACTGGTTCCTTGCAGAAAATTTCATTCCGTGCCCAAAATTGCTCAGCACGCTATAGAAGTTTTATCCTGCCTAGCAGCCAGCATTATCTCGGAACGCACATTCTGCACAGCTGGCGGGATGATAAATGACAAACGTATCCGTCTTTCCCCTGAGAATGTTGATCGTTTGACATTTATCAAAAAGAATCAAGCGTGGATCTCTGACGATTTTGTGCAGACTAGTAAACTGTAGCACGTCTTCTTTGCAATGTGAAATACACATTAGACATTGAAAAAAATCAATGGTCCTATTGAAAAAAAATCTTATTCCAAATAATCATTTCTTCATGCAAATTTTATCCTGAGTGTCCATAAGGTCATTTTTGCTGGATTTGAGGTCAGGCCATTGTAAAAGACACCGTTAGTAAATGTCCTATTGAAAAAATCTTATTTCAAATTCTCATTTCTTCTTGCAAATTTTATTCTGAGTGTCCAAAAGGTAATTTTTGCTGGGCTTGGGATCAGGCTACTGTAAAAGTACCAGGTGCCAGGGGTGCCAATAGGGCATTTGATTTAGCTAAATGGGGTCCTGAAACGGTTGATAGATGACTGACGGCAGCCCTGGCTACCACTGCACCCCCTATAATTACAGCCCTGCCAGCTGAACCTCCATGTTCCCCGTTGGGATGTTCTTGCTGCTACCACATATGTGACATGTTCTTGGGCCCTGGTAAAAAAAAAAGTTACCATGTGACATTTCCAATACCGGTGTCTTCTTATGCGTCAAAGGGGCCCCTTAGCAGCTGCTACTGCTGTACTTGCTATAGCTACGCTGTCCTCATCTTTTCAGTTAGCCATTGAAAGGAATGAATTATTGTCTTCAAATTGTCTTCACTAAGTTGTATCATGTATCCAGTTTACTGTTACGGTAATTATAGCTTCTCCTCACCAGTTTTGGTATAAAAATTAACCTAATCATCTTCTCCCATTGACTTTAATGGGAATCTGTGATTGATTGAGATCGAAAATCGACACGATTTTCTTTAAAATCGACAATCAACTCCAACTAGATTTTTTAATGATCACTCATCTCTATTCATAATCATTTAAATCACACTACGTGTGGCAAGGGTACCTGACCACACCACCAGGCACAAGCCTCATCATCTTACGTGGGCCAGGGAGCATCTACACTGGACGAGGGACCAGTGGTCTTCAGTCCTGTTCAGCGATGAAACCTGATTCACTCTGAGAAGAAATGATGGCCGACAATGATGCTGGAGATGTTAAGGAGAGCGCTGTGCATCAGCCACTATTATCACCAAACAAGCCTCTGGTGGTGGTGTTATAGTTTGAGCAGGTGTGTGCAGTTAATACGGAACTACCCTACACTTTGTGAATGGTACTGTGACAAGTCTACTTCTTGAATAACTTCATTAATCCTGTCTTTGTGTGCCTCATGAACCACACAGAGTTAATTTCATCTTCATGGATGACAATGCTCCAGCTCATCAATGTTGCATCATTAGGGTAGGGCTGTTGGAGACAAGGGTGCCTCAAATTTAGTGGCCTGCAGTTACTCCAGACCTGAACCCCTTAGAAAACCTGTGGAATCAGCTGAGCCTCCATGTAGGAGCTCCTAACTCTGTACCCTTGAACCTCATGAACAGCATGAGACATTATTGTCAAGCTATAATTGATGGCGTATACCCTCCAATGTTGTTTGCTGTTTATCCTCTTAGACGCAGCAACAAAGATGGACACGCACCGTTCTTCATTCCGATCGGGACATAAGCGATGAGATCGCTGAGTCCCGATGCCTGGACATAGTAGCGGGAAGCCTTTTGAAGGCCTCTGTTGCTGCCATGTTCTCGTTTGCCCTACTTCCGGCCCCAGGCAGGAAGTGGTGAAACCGACATCTTTGTACAGCCTAAGGCATTATTTATGCAATGCATTAGGCTGTATTAACGATCGTGCATACTAGTGGGGAAGCGCCCTAGGGGGACTCAATGTTAAAGTAAAAAAATAAAAATAAATAAAGTTTTAAAGTACAAAAAAAAGTATTAAAAATTCAAATCAACCCCCTTTCACCATTTTACAAATAAAAAAGATAAATTAATAAAAAGGTTACACATATTTGGTATGGCCGCGTCTGAAAAAGTTCGATCTATAAAAATATGACATCATTTATCCTGTACACTGAACACCGTAGAAGAAAAAAAAATTCCAAACGCCAAATTTGCGTTTTTTTTGCTCATTTCATGTCCCATGAAAATTGGAATAAAAGTGATCAAAAAAGTTGCATGCATTCCAAACTGGTAGCATTAAAAGGTGCACTTCAGCCCGCAAAAAATGCATCCTCACTGATGGCAGTAGGTATTAGTACAAAAAAGTTATTGGTCGCACAAAATGTTGCCGCAGTGCAAATTTAAAAAATAGAAAATGTTTGGAATTTTTTTACGGTACCAAAACATACCGAAAACCCTACATGTTTGGTATTGCCGGATGCATATCAAACTGTAGAATACAGGTAACACATCATTTTTACCGAAGAATAAACTCCGTAAAAAAAAACACCTGCAAACATGGCGCAAGTATGGTTCGTAGTCAGATACAGGCAGACGGTCAGGGCAAGCGGCAAACAGGCAAGGTCAGGAAACGTAGCGGAACGGACTGGTACACGGGTAATCAATACGGACAATAGAGACACTCTAAGCTCACTAAACGCACACCAACAAACTGGCAGCGAGTGCTGGGGGCGTAACCCTTAAATAGAACCATGTCCGGCAATTAAAACCAATTAAAGGGAAACACTGGCCTTTAAATCTAAACCAAGTGCCCGCGGCGCACGTGCTAAGGAACGGGCACAAGCCCGACGGCCAGCACGGACGGGAGCGGTGTTCACTGGAGTGGGGCCAGGGAAGGAAGCAGATGCCGGGACCGCGGGCACGGGGGGGGGTCGCGGGCGGCCGTGATGCCCGCACCGAGCCCCCGCGGGGAGGGGCCCGGGCTGCGGGGGGAGCGGCGCCCGCCACCCCCGTGACAGAACCCCCCCTTAGGTCTCCCCCTCTTTTTTTTGAACCTGGCAAGAAGGTCAGGGGACAAGTTGGCCTCAGGTTCCCACGAACGCTCCTCGGCCCGAATCCTTTCCAGTCAATGAGAAAGAACCGCTTCCCCTTACTGTCTTCTGTGCCACCCTCCTTGACCGCCAAGATGTTATCCGAGTTGGCCACAGGAGAAGGCGAGACAGCCCCCCGGGAGAAGCGATTCAGTACCACCGGCTTGAGGAGAGAGACATGGAAGGCATTCGGGACCCGCAGAGGGGGTGACAAGCGGAGCTTGTAGGAACGGGTTAAGTTGGCCGAAGTACCACAAAAGGACCCAGATATTAGGACCCAACTTGTAACTGGGCACCTTGAAGCGGATGTACTTGGCAGATAACCACCCCCTAACACCGGGCTTAAATATGGGAGGTGGCCTCCGATACCTATCGGCCTGAACTTTAGGAAGAAGGGCTTGACGAGTAACTTGCCAGAGTGACTTGATGTCCCGAACTTGGGCATCCACAGCAGGAACCTGACATGAGGTGGCTAGGGGGAGAGGGGGGTGGGGCTGTAAGCCAAACACAATAAAAAAGGGGCGGCTCCAGCAGATTCTGAGTCAAGGGAATTATAGGAGAATTCCGCCCATGGGAGGAGGCCGGACCAGTTGTCCTGACGGGCAGACACAAAATGTCGCAGATACGAGCCCAACACTTGGTTGACCCTTTCCACCTGCCCGTTGGTCTGAAGGTGGAAATGCAGATGAGAAGTCCAACTGCATCCGTAACTGCGCACAGAGAGCCCGCCAGAACTTGGATACGAACTGGACTCCCCTATCCGAGATGAGTGCAACGGGAGCCGTGTAACCGGAAGATGTGGAGGGAAGAAGAGCTGGGCTAAGCTGAGGTCCGAGGGTAACCGGGCAGGGGCAAAAATGAGCCATTTTGGAAAACCTGTCAACCACCACCCAAATGACCGTGTTTCCGGATGAGGCCGGGGCAGGTCAGTGACAAAATCCATAGCAATATGGGCCACGGTTTCTCAGGCACAGAGAAAGGTGAAGCAGACCCCGGGTCTGAGGCAAGGAACCTTGTTACGGGCACAAGAGGCACAGGCAGAGACAAAGTCCCGAACGTCTTGCATGAGAGTGGGCCACCAGTAGTATCTGGAGATGAGTTTTGTGGACTATCGGAGGATCGGAGGATCTGGAGAGAGCGTCCGCCCTGACGTTTTTTTCAGCCGGTCGGAAGTGTAGAAGGAAATTAAAACGGGCGAAGAAAAGCGACCACCTGGTTTTGTCGCGGATTCAAACGCTGGGCAGATTGCAGATAGAGAAGGTTCTTTGATCAGTGTTGATCTCGTTTGGGTTGGAGAGCCCTTCCAGCAAATGACGCCATTCTTCTAGGGCCAATTTAATTGCAAGAAGTTCCCGGTCACCGATAGTGTAGTTGCGCTGGGGCTGGGGTAAAGGTCTTGGAGAAGAATCCACAAGTTCGAAATTTTCCCCCGCGGAGGACTTCTGAAGAAAAACGGCGCCGGCACCAACTGAGGAGACGTCGACTTCTAAGACAAACGGGCGCTGAGGGTCTGGATGAGAGAGAACAGGAGCAGAAGCAAATGTGGCTTTTAGACGTTTGAACGCCTCTTGGGCCTCGGAGGCCAGGATTTGGGGTCGGCACCCTTCTTGGTGAGGGCTACCAAGGGAGCCCCCAAGATGAAAAACTGAGGAAAAAATTGCTATAATAGTTGGCAAACCCTACAAAGCGCTGAATGGCCCGAAGGCCCACTGACGGAGGCCATTGCGGGACTGCTGAGAGCTTGGCGGGGTCCATCTGAAGCCCTTGATCAGACACGATGTACCCTAAAAAGGGCAGGGGGTGCGTTCGAACAGGCACTTTTCCAGCTGGGCCCATAAAGTTGGTGACTCCGGAGACGTCTGAGCACTTGGCGGACGTGGTGACGGTGGGTCTCCAGGTCTGGGAATAGATGAGAATGTCGCCCAAAGATAAACTATAACACAAACGTTAGAAGGTCCCGGAAAATCTCATTCACGAAATTTTGGGAAAACAGCCGGAGCGTTACAGAGCCCAAAAAAGGCATGACAAGATTTTCAAAATGGCCATCTCGGTGTTAAAGGCCGTTTTCCAAACTCGTCACCCTTTCAAAATGCGAATTAAATTGTAGGCTCCACGGAGATCCAGTTTAGAAAAAATCTTTGCGCCACGTAGGCGATCAAAAAGCTCGGAGATCAAAGGCAGGGGGGTACCGATTCTTGACAGTTATTTTGTTCAGGCCACGATAATCGATACAGGGCCGGAGGGTACCATCTTTCTTTTTCGACGAAGAAGAATCCGGCTCCGCAGGAGATGACGACTTGCGTATGAAGCCCTTGCGTAGGGTTTTCTTGGATATGTCGGACATTGCCTTTGTCTCCGGGACGGAAAGCGGGTAAACTCTGCCTCGAGGAGGAGTAGTACCAGGCTGTAAATCAATAGGGCAATCGAAGGGCCGGTTTCTGAGGCAGAGTTTTGGCCTGTTTTTCAGAAAAAACATCAGCATAGTTCTGGTAGGGAGCAGGCAGACCTGGCAGAGACTTCGTAGGTCTAGCAACGGCAATCTGAAGGGCCGGGCGGAGTGCCCGAAGGCATCGTGAGTGACAGGCTGGGCCCCAACGAAGAATCTCGCCTGTGTTCCAATTTAGGGTCGGGGGGATGCTCTTGCAACCAGGGGAGGGCCCCGGAGGGTCTCAGAAGAGGATCGAGGCAGTACGATAAGCTTCAAAGTTTCCTGATGTAACGTCCCAAATCTGCAAGGTGAGGGCGCAGTGCAGAACCGAATGGCAAACCTTGAGGCATTCACCACTGACGGAGGACACGAACATGGGTTTCTGCAGGGGGGGCACTGGAAGCCGGTACTGAGACACAGAGCATGGCTAATGAAGTTACCGGCGGACCCCGAGTCCAGGAAGGCGGTGGCCTGGAAAGGGGCTGTCCGGGGAAGTTCCGCAAAGAACAAGAATGGTCAGACGGGGAGAGGCCCCACTGACACCTAGGGTCGCCTCTCCTAAGAGCCCTAGGTGCGGGAGTTTTCCGGGCGCATCGGACAGTCTCCAATGAAGTGGCCGGAACCGCCGCAGTAGAAGCACAATTGCCTCAGACGTCGCTGTGAGCGTTCCTCCTGGGTCAGATGTGCCCGTTCCACCTGCTTTGGGGTTTGTCCTCAAGAACCGTTGGCAGAGGAAGTGGAGAGCGTTGGAAGACAGGAGCTAAACGAGGTAGCCGGCGTGGTCGGGTGGACTCGCGTTGGAGGCGGAGCTCTTGTTGTCTTTCGGCAAAACGGATATCGATCCGGTGGCCAACCGAATCAATTCGTCCAGTTAGGTAGGCAGGTCCCGACCCGCGAGCTCGTCCTTAATGCGTCCCGAGAGGCCTTGCCAAAAAGTTGCCACCAGAGCCTCGTTGTTCCAGTCTAACCTGAGGCTAGGGTGCGGAACTGCACAGAGTAGTGTCCCAAAAGTGGAGTCGCCCTGACGGAGACGGAGCAAAGCTGCGGCAACTGAGGAGGTGCGACCAGGTTCCTCAAAGGACAGTTCAGAACCCCTGGAGGAAGGGTTTGCAGGTTAGTCGTTAGCGGGTCACCTCGGTCCCACAGCGGAGTGGCCCAGGCCAGAGCTTCGCCTGTTAGGAGGCTAATAATGAAGGCGACTTTAGCCCGCTCAGTGGGAAATTGATGTTCCAGCATCTCAATGTGTATTGAACACTGGCTGATGGAAACCTCTGCACTTCTTGGGGTCTCCATCATAACGAGAGGGGAGCGGCAGATGCAGTGAAGGTCCCAGTGCAGGAGCAGGACGAGCCAAGGCTGCAGGAGCAACAGGTGCAGGCGAGCCGGCAGCGGCCGCAGGTGGAGGCAGGCGAGCCGCAAGATTCTGCATCATGGCCGCGAGCTGGTCGATACGCTGGCTCTGCTGGGCGACGGCCGTAGTAACGTCCCGGAGTTCGGGCAGAGGTGCCCTGGCGGAATCCATGGCCAGTTTGTACTGTGACGATTCGGTGGATCCGCTGGACCACTGCAAGCGATGGTAGCTAAGCCACGCCAGGGAATGGAGTCTAAATAGCCCCCGGTAAATTTACCAGAGCCCGCCGCAAAGCGGGATGGACTTGCTACGGCGTGAGGCTACCAGGTCGTTACCCCTGACGTGACTGGCTTGCGGTGGCGGCCGGGGTACTGCGAGGTACAGAATCGGAATCCAGAGGCGTAGTCGGACAAGCAGGAGGTCAGGGCAGGCGGGGAAGGTTCGTAGTCAGATACAGGCAGACGGTCAGGGCAGGCAGCAAACAGGCAAGGTCAGGAAACGAGCGGAACGGATGGTACACAGTAATCAATACGGACACTAGAGACACTCTAAGCTCGCTAAACGCATACCAACAAACTGGCAGCGAGTGCTGGGGGCGTAACCCTTAAATAGTACCATCGTCCGGCAATCAACCAAGTAAAGGGACACTGGCCCTTTAAATCTAAACCAAGTGTCGCGCGCGCTAAGGACCGGCACGAGCCCGACGGCCAGCATGGACGGGAGTGGTGTTCACTGGAGCGGGGCCAGGTAAGGAAGCAGACGCCGGGACCGCGGGCACGGGGGTGGTCGCGGGTGGCCGCGATGCCCGCACCGAGCCCCCCGCGGGGAGGGGACCGGCTGCGGGGGCAGTGGCGCCCGCGACCCCCATGACAGCGGGACAGTTCACAATACAGTAAAAATACAGAAAAGAGCTGATTGGTTGAGCTAGCGGGGGCTTGGCTATCCCAGCCAATCAGAGTGCGAGCTACTTGTCCCATTGTAGTCTATGGAGAGATCGGGGCAATGAAATCTCGGCGCTCAGCGTCGTGCGGCATGGATTATTAGTAAATAAATCATCTTTATTAAGTATAAAATATTATCTGAAAAAGAGCTGAAACCTTCTATAAACATAAATCAATTAAATCCCGAACAACGCATTTGTCTCTGAGACCGGCGCTACATAAGGAATTGGGATATAGAGAATTGCCGGGAAATACAGTAATTCAAGTTGTTTAAACTCTTCTCATTGGTTGGCATAAACCAGCCAATCAGAATAGGAGCGGCAGTGGCCCATTCTAACCTATGGAGGTGTAAATTTACCAATCAGAATAGGAGCAACAGGGACCCATTCTAACCTATGGAGAAGTATTGACCAATCATATTCAAAGGCGGGACAGTTCAAAATACAGTAAAAATGCAGAAAAGAGCTGATTGGTTGAGCTAGCGGGGGGCTTGGCTATCCCGGCCAATCAGAGCGCGAGCTACTTTCTCACAGAGTTCTATGGGAAAAGAAATGCAGGGCGAGCTCTGTTTGTGATTGGCTAATTTAAAAGAGGCGCGGTTATTTGGACCAATGGGAGAGCTGGCACACAGAACTCATCCATAAAAATAAGTGACACGCCACTTCTTTCAGGGGGAAAGGTGGAAGTGGATGGGAGGTAGGCCAGAGCGCTGCTGAAATTACGCGCTGGAGAGCGCTTACTTCCAACAGCAGGCGTATAGCAGTGCGCACAGGTATGTGCCACTATACGCTGTGTGAACACACCCTTAGGGCAGTACGCCGTGTGTTTTGGAAGTATGCACTGTTCAGCGCATAGTTACAAGCACAGAGGGGGCCTGTCCATTCACCACCACCATCAGCGGCGAGAAGAAGTGCCCGGTAACTTCTCTACCCCGGTGTCCAATATGTTTGTATTGTACGCCGGGGAGATAAAGCATAATTTATAGCACTCTATGAGAGCTATGAATTACCGTAATTGTGGCGTGCAGGTCGGGCGTATTGAAGCTCAAATACACGCCGGAATGCGCCCCACAATTTACACAGTGTGAACATAGCCCTAGTCTGGCTGCAGCAGCTAAAAACATACGCAACTGTGACAAAAGACAGGTATAAAAAAATTATATTCAAATATAATTCAACATCAGGTTGAAGTTTATATGTCTGAGGGACACACCGGGCAGGAATATGTTTTAGTGATGTGAATGGGGCAATATGTGTGTATATATACAAATACACATACACATTAGTGATGAGCGATTGTGTCAACTATTGTTATCGGATCGATAGTCGAATGGTCAATTATCATGCTGATAGTCGATAACAGATTATCGCCGATGACCATTAAAGTCTATGGGAGAGGAACAACAGCTTCATTCTTACACCCAAACAGGGGTGGAGGAGCTGGAATTAACATCCACAACAGCAAACTGGATACGTGCTACATCTTAGGCAAGACAATTAGGCAACAAGAGTCTCAGAAAAAAACTGACAGACTATTTACTATCTCTGTCTTGTACCACAGCATGACCCTTAAACCTGCATGACCCACAAACTACAAAGTGCTAGAAGGCGGTATTATTTGAACCATCATTTTAGTTGAACTGGACATTGAATATACCTGTCCTGTACCACAGCATGACCCCCAAAACCGCATGACCCACAGATTAAAAAGTGCCAGAAGAAAGTAGTCTTTAAACCACCAGTTTAGTTAAACTGGACATTGACTATGCCTATCCTGGACCGCAGCATTACCCCAAAACCAACATGACCCACAGATTAAAAAGTGCCTGAAAAAGGAGTCTTTGAACCACCATTTTAGTTGAACTGAACATCGACTATGCCTGTCCTATACCGCAGCATGACCCCAAAACCTGCATGATCCACAGATTTAAAAAAGTGCTGGAACAAGGAGACTTTGAACCACCATTTTAGTTGAACTGGACATTGACTATGCCTGTCCTGGACCGCAGCATGACCCAAAAACCAGAATGACCCACATTTTAAAAATTGCAAGAAAATGGAGAAATTGAAACACCATTTTAGTTGAACTGGACATAGACTATCCCTGTCCTGGACCGCAGCATACAGGTTGCATTAACCACTGACGAACAGATTGGCGACGCTGTTTCGTTACTGAAATTCACAGGGCACCGACCCAGCGATGACAGGCCTGACACTCCTGCAACCGACGATCCGCTGGCTTGCGTGTTGTCGCCAGCACTGGAAGGAGCACCTTCTCTCTTACTTCTACCTCCATGTCCTACACCCTTCTTTGCTCGCTTACCACCTGCAGTTCGCTCCATGTTCAGAAATAATAAAATGTAAAAGGTATGGAAGAGTTTTTGACAGTCTCTTATTGAAAGACGGCAAATCACAGCTATTCTTAAATCTCACTAATTTCCAACAGCCAACTAGGATTAGAAACAGAATTGTTTCTATCAAATATCTGTGAAATGCGGTCTGCTGGAAGAACCGTAACACAAAATCAACAGTCCCTGAGATTTACAACTGCCTATTAAGACTAGCAGTTGATAGTTTTCCACAAACTATCATACAAATGCAAGATTAGCACCAGACTGAGACGCACTGAGAAAAATAGAAGTATTAAAAAGTTATATGGATTACATATGGCGGTTTTGCCACCACTGACAACAGGCGGCAGTTACTATGAAATAATGTGTAAAACAATTTGCGTACAAATGCACGATTAGCGCCAAACTGAGACGCACTGAGTGAAATGGAAGTATTAAAAAGTTATATGGATTAATATGGTGGCCTTCGCACCACTGACTACAGGTGTAATTTACTATCAAATATGTATAAAACAATATGCGTATAACTGAGCTCTGTGCGCCAAACAGACGCATAGACTGCAATAAGAGTATTTAAATGTTATATGGATTAATATGGTGGCCTTCGCACCACTGACTACAGGCGTAATTTACTATCAAATATGTATAACACAATATGCGTACAACTGAGCTCTTTGCGGCAAACAGACGCACGAACTACAATAAGAGTATTTAAATTTTATATGGATTAATATAGCGGCCTTCGCACCACTGACTACAGGCGTAATTTACTATCAAATATGTATAACACATTTTGCGTACAACTGAGCTATATGCGACAAACAGACGCACGGACTTCAATAAAACTATTTAAAAGTTACAGGGATAAGTTATGCCGGTTTTTGGGAACACTGACAAGCAGTAATTGCAATAGAACTGAAAACACAGGGACAATTTCAACTCCTATCAGAGGTCTGCTGGCCAGAAAAGTAGTAAAAAATTATTTTTCAATTAAAGATCACTAGTGCTGAGTGATTATAATCGACAAAGTTGAAATCGGTTTTTAGGTTGATCTGAATTTTCCGATCACGCAATAATTAAGGTGAGAATCTGCGAATAATCTATTACTATCGTGCCATTTTTGCCGCTTGCTGTCATTTTGGCAGCCAGCAAATCAGCTTAGAGCATAGAGCAGGGTGTGCTGGGTGTGCGACATCATGACTGTGATGTGTATGGTTGTCATTGGCTGGAAAAATCACATGACCTCGTTTTACATAGAACAGCTCTTCCTGTTCAGCATCAGTGTTTCAGTGTGTCTCATAAAAACAGGACGTGTGTTAGCTTTCTCCTCAATACAGCTCAGCGACACAGTTCTCTTTGTTCGTACAGACAACTATGCTTTTAGCTGTGAACATTATAACATAGGTAGATTAGAGAATTTCAGTTCTTAGTTAGTTAGGCTGAGACTTTTAAAGAAGCATCTAGCGCTGTACAGCCGCGGAGGGGAGGGGATTGGGGAGAGGGGGTGCGAGCGAACACAGACAGACAGGCAGGCAGGCTTTTGAAAGGAGCTTGTATATTGTGCAGCCCAGACTGCTTTGAACCTGCATTGAAATGGCTTTTTTTAACAGTTTTTGGCCAGTTTTTGGTGAAATAGTACCTTGTATTTTGTGCAGCCCAGTTTTGTTCAAAGACCCACCTTGTACTTACATTCGGATACAGAACTTTTCTAGTCACTGCAGGTGTATGTCATAGGTGCAAAAAAACACCTTTTATTATCCGTACACGACTTAATTTGTTTTTTTTTTCAGTTTTGTGCAGCCCAGTTTTGTTCAAAGACCCAACTTGTACTTACATCAGGATACAGAACTTTTCTAGTCACTACAGGTGTATTTCATTTGTGCAAAACCCACCTTTTATTATCCGTACACAATTTAATTAGGTTGTTTTCACTTTGGCGCAGCCCAGTTTTGTTCAAAGACCCATCTTGTACTTATATTACGATACAGAAATTTGCTAGTAATTGCTGTTGTATTTCATAGGTGTAAAAACCACCTTTTTTTATCCGTACACAATTAAATTAGGTTTTTTTTCACTTTGGCGCAGGCCATTTTGGTTCAAAGACCCAGCTTGTACTTACATTGGATACAGAAATTTGCTAGTTTAATTTTGTGTTGTATTTTATAGGTGCAAAACCCACCTTTTAATATCGTACACAATTTAATTAGGTTTTTTCACTTTGGAGCAGCCCCGTTTTGTTCAAAGACCCACCCTGTACTTACAAAATTAGGTACAGAAATTTTTCTAGTAATTGCTGTTGTATCTTATAGGTGCAAAACCCACCTTTTATTATCTGTCCACAATTTAATTCGATTTTTTTTCACTTTGGCGCAGCCCAGTTTTGTTCAAAGACCCATCTTGTACTTATATTACGATACAGAAATTTGCTAGTAATTTCTGTTGTATTTCATAGGTGCAAAACCCACCTTTTATTATCCGTACACAATTTAATTAGGTTTTTTCAGTTTTGTGCAGCCCAGTTTTGTTCAAAGACCCATCTTGTACTTATATTAGGATACAGAAATTTCCTAGTAATTGCAGGTGTATTTCATTGGTGCAAAAACCTCCTTTTCTTACCCGTTAACATTTTTTTAGCTGTATTGCACTTTGGTTCCCCCCAGTTTACTTTAAAATAGCCACCTTTTGACAAAATTTGGATACAGAAATTTTTTCGTAGATACTTTTTTTTTATTTCTTGGTGCAAAAAACCACCTTTTTGGTTATCCGTATAACTTTTTTAAATAGCTTATGCACGGGGGTGGGGCCCTAGTTTTTTTAAAATGCCCGTTGTAGACAATTTGATAGAAAATTTTCTAGAAAACTGTTCTCATTTGTCTTGCTGCAAAAAACGCAATTTCTCCCCGGTAACTCCTGAATAGTTTTATTGCGCTCTTTTGAATCTCATTTTGGCGAAAATTTAGCGCACTTGTATGTAGTTTTTTTGAAAAAAATTTTTTTTGGGCTTTTAAAAATCCCTGGGATAAAAGGAAGAAAAATGTTGATTTTGTTTAGGTTTTTCCCCAACGCATTTCCGGTTTTTCCGAAACATTTCTTTTCTAATCCGTTGGCTTTTGGAAATTAGGGGGTTTTAAAGTAGCTTGATTTCCCCGTTTTTAATAAGAGACTTAAAAAAATCTTCCATACCTTCTTAAATTTTTTATTTTTTTCTGAACTGGAGCAAAATGCAGGGGGTAAGCGAGCAAAAGGGGGGTGGGAGGGTAGAGTACGAGAGAAATGCCCTTCCAGGCGGCCAAACACGCAACCAGCGTATCGGGGTTGCGGGGCCCATCGGGCCTGTCATCATGGGTCGGGCCCTGGAATCTAGAAAACGAACAGCGTCGCCAATCTGTTCTTCAGTGGTTAATGCAACCTGCATCCAGCAGTCTTACCTCCTCGTCTCCCATCACGGGCCCCAAATGCTCATCATCATCGTCATGTGGGTCATACGGTTTTGGGGTCTGCTGTGGTGCAGGACAGGGTTTGTCAATGCCTGTTCAACAAAAATGGGGTTGAAAACTCCTTTTTTCCGGGGACTTTTTAATCTGTGGGTCAGACAGGTTTAATAGTATTTCTGTGGTAAAGGGGTTTAACTAAAAAAGGGGGTTTAAAAAATCCCTTTTTTAGGCCCTTTTTAAACTGGGGTTTAGCAAGTTTTAAGGTCATGCTGCCGTCCAGGAAAGGTATGTCAATTCCAGTTTTAACTAAAATGGTGGTTGAAAAATCCCTTTTTTCCCGAAAAATTTTAATTGTGGGTCAGAAGGTTTAATGGTATACTGTGGTATAGGACAGGCATAGTCAAGTCCAGTGAAAATAAAATGGTGGTTCAAAGACTCCTTTTTCCGGCCTTTTTAAATTTTGGGTCATGTAGTTTAAATTATGCTGCGGTCCAGGGCGGCATAGTGAGTTCCAGTTCAACTAAAAGGGGTTCAAAGACTCCTTTTTCGGACTTTTTAATCTGTGGGTCAGACGGTTTAAGGGTCATGCGCAGCAGGACAGGCATGTCAAGTCCTGTTTAAAAATAAAATGGGGGGTTGAAAGACTCCTTTTCCCTTTTCCTTTTTAAATTGGGGTCATGCAGGTTTGGGCCATGCTGTGGTCATGAAGGATATTCTATGTCCAGTGAAACTAAATGGTGGTTTTAAAAAAATCCCTTTTTTTGTCACTTTTTAAATCTGGGGGTCAGCGTTTGGGGCTCATGCTGTGGCCCCGCACAGTATATAATGTCATTCAACTAAAATGGTGGTTGAAAAACTCCTTTTTTCCCGGGCCCTTTTTTAAACTGTGGGTCGACAGGGTTTTAAAGGCATACGCGGTACAGGACCCTTTTAGTCAATGTCCCGTTAAACCCAAATGGTGGTTGAAAACTCCTTTTTCCCGCACTTTTTAAATCTTGGGTATGCAGGTTTGGGGCTCAGCTGGGCCCCCGGACAGGGATATCTATGTCCAGTGAATTAAAATGGTGGGGTTTAAGACTCCTTTTTTCCGGGATTTTTAATTGGGGTCATGAGGGGTTTGGGGCAATTCTGTGGGGCCCCGGCATGGGATAATCAATGTCCTTCAAGTAAAATGATGGGTTCAAAAAAATTTTGCCTTTGGCACTTTTTTAATTTGGGTTGCTGGTTTAAAGTTCATGCTGGGTACAAGACGGGATATGAACGGGCGTACTTTTTTTTCTGTGGTTTTTTAATCTGAGTGTGGGTTTTTTCCCTAAGATGTAGCACGTATACGTTTACTGTTGTGGAATTTAATTTCCGCTTCTCCAGCCCTGTTTGGGGTTTTAAAAAAATGGAAGGGTGTTGTTCTCTCCCTTTGCTTTAATGGTCACGGGTAAACTATTACGACATCGGGTTTTCGTCATAAATTGAATATGAATATGACCGAGAAAGTCGACTAATTTTTTTATTATTTGGGGGGCAAGACTTTTTGATCAGCTTTAAACAAGGCAGGGTGGGTAAAATACTGCAATCCCAATAGGTTGTTTTTTTTATTTTTTAAAAGTGCTCACGTGCAGTATCCATGACAATTAGCTTTTCTCTGTGGGTTGATACCATTACGGGGATACCCCCAAATTTTTTTTTTTTTTTTATTTGAAGCACTTTAAAAAAAAAGTGTTGTTATTGTGTAAAACATATTTCTGCATACTATTTTTCATAACTTTTTTTTTTCGTATACAGGAGTGTGGGATTTTTTTGTGGGATGAACTGACATTTTAATTGGTTAAACTTTGGAGTTTTTGATAAATTTTAGTCAATTTTATGTGATGCGGGATGAACAAAAATAACAATAATTTGATTGTTTTATTTAACAGCTTTCACCAGTTTTATGAGAATATTTTATAGGGCGGCGTCACGCACCCCCACATCCAAAATGGGGATTTTTTTTTTTTTTTTTTTTTGGGGCGATTGGGTTTTTCCCAAAAGGGGGAAAGGGGGGATATCATGTTTTTATTTTATTTTTTTTTTGTATTTAACTTTTTCCCCCCGTATCACACTCCCCTTTGCGGAAAAGCACTTCCGCTAGCGAGGGGACGTTAAGTGGGAAGGGTTAAAGAGCGTAAAATAAATAAACAACGGACCTTAGAAGTTTTGAGATAGAAAGGTTTAGCTTTTTAGAACAGGAAGGACTTGCCATGGACATATCGTCTGATCAAGACTTCTCAGATACAGAAACCCATTAGGGTAACAGGGGAAAATGGTTGGGAATAGAATGGGCCAGGGGATACAGAGGTAGGGGAAGGAGAACAGGGTATATCCAAGGGAAAAATCAATGGAGAAGAAAAAGGAGAAATCAACTCAAGTCGTTTGGGAAAGACACCCAGGGAAATTCCCATCTCCCCTCACAAAACTTATCCTTGTCCGTCTCATCATCAGCATCCTCCTGGCCGTCTTTTTTGGATCGCAGCGAAGATCCCCTCTGTACTTTAAGGAAGAGATCAAACAGAACAGGATACAATCCAACCAAATAATCAACTTCTCTCAGAGGGTCTTGACCATTGATGAATTGGCAGTACTGTCTATAGGTCTATCTTTCGTTTCCACAAATAAATCTAATGAATTTAAATGGGCAAAGGATATATATTTGTTTGTAAGGAAATTGAAATGGTTTAAGTTTTTTAAGAAAAATGACCTGCAGATTTGCAATAATCTAGGGATAACTACTGAGGTTTTTCCAGGGGTGAAAATACTTGTTGAGAGGAGAGACCTCGGGCCCTTATACAGACTTGAAATTAAAATGTACCTATAATCCCCCTTTACAAAACACCCCACAAATCTCAGGTAGTTGATGAGGGAATATAGAATAAGGAAAAGAATCACAATAAGCCTCCAAATAATCCTTAATACACTCAGAAGAAATGTGAGCTTCTATACGCTTGAATCGGATTCTACCCTTATAATAAAACCGTCCAATAAAGGGGGAAATATCGTGATTCTAGACCATGAAAAATATGTTTCCATGTGTACATGTCTCTTGGATGGTAAATCTGGATATGGTTATTTTTTTAGTTAGAGGATAAATCCAACTGAGATGTTTTTGCCAAATTGTGTATGACTCATTATGAGAGAAGTAGATGGGGGTCTCCTCTCATGGTGAGGAATTTTGTTTTTTCGTTTGCATCTTAAAACGTTAGAGTCAGCCCCTTGTTTTATGGACACTCCTAAAATGTCATAAACGGACACTCTCTATACACACTAGGGCATGCCGATTGTCATCAGGGATATTAATTCCCTCACTCAGAATTTGTGGGTGTATGTAGACCGCATTGTGAGCGAGTTTGTCACGTCACTACACACATACATACCTTAGGGTAATGCTCCCTGATATTACTCAAGAATTTGGGAAGGCTAATTGACATCAATAACATGTGTATATTTTCATCTATAGATGTGGAGGCACTCTACAGCAGCATTCTAATAGAAATATGTGGGTAGCTGCTGTAGAGTCCCTTCATAATATCTAGAGGGAAGACAGCATTGATGAGCTAATAAATTTGTCATGCATTCACAATTAGTGCTTTGAGCGCGATTACTGTTGACTCATGATCATGCGCTGGGGTCGTATGGTCGATCAACGGCAACTAACCAATAGATATTCACGCTCCATATTATGGTCGATGATAGATTATCACCGATGACATTTTAACAGTCCTATGAGGAGACGCCAACAACAACTCGCGATTCATTCTTACACTGTCAAAGAACAGGGCGGAGGACTGCTGGAGATTAAACTTCACAAACACAGTCAAATGGATAATATTGCATACATTCTTAGGCAAACACACTTGCTGGTTATAAAAGCCCACAGAAAAAACTCCACACATTACACTTTCCCCGTGTCTTGTACCACTGCCATGACACTATTGAAACCTGCATCACCACCAAATTAAAAAGTGCCAGAAGGCAGTATGATTGTTTTGAACCTATCATTTTACTTGGAACTGGACACTTGGATTATCCCTTGTCTGGAACGCAGCATGAGCCCCAAAACCTGCATGAGCCCCCAGATTTAAAAGTGCCGGAAAAAGGTAGTCTGTGAACCACCATTTTAGTTGAAATGGACATTGACTTGATACCTGGTCCTGGACCGCAGTAATGACAGTTAAACTGTCTGACCCCCAAATGATATAACGTGCTCGGGAAACAGAGTTATGTTGATAAACCACTTTTTTATGTTCGAAGTCTGGACATCCCTACTATATCTGTCCTGTACCGCTGGCATGACATTAAAACTCTGTCTGACCACAGTTAAAAAAGTGCTGGAATAGAAGTCTTTCAACACCATTTTTAGTTTAGCACTAGACATTGACTATACCTGTACCTGGGCCACCTAGGCGCATGGCACTCTAATCCTGGCATGACAGACCCATCATTTGTAAAAGTGCGGATAAAAAAAAAGGGTTTTTCCAGAACCACACCATTTTAGTTGGAACTGGACCAATTGACCATACCTGTTCCTGGGCCACAGCATGATCTTAAGCCTGTTTGATCCAACAGATCACTAAAGTTTGGGCACTATCGCTATTTTGTGCAGGACTGTCCATTTAGTATATTTTTGGTAAATGACATTTTGTTTACAGAATTTATTTAGGAAAGTTTTAGTTTATAGTTTTAAATTCTTATCATTTATGCTTATTTTTCAAGTGTTGATAAATTCAACATAACACCCTCCCTAATGCTGTTGTTTACAAGGTAATTCTTTTAACTGTGGCTGTCAGATGTGTTTATTCGTCCGCACCCATCACCATATGTCAATACAAATATGTCCCTAAATAGCATCTCCAAAAACAATTCTTATGTAGAGAAAGACTTTTGCTCACCTCTAGGCTTATGTGATATCATGATTAGAAATCAATTCAATGGTTTCATTTTTCTCACACAATTCACCTCATTTCAGTGATAGGGAACAGATCCCCTGAGATGAAATGATGCGAACCCTCATAGTGACTCCTCTGCCCCCGAAAAATTTAAAGCCTCCATGTCCTCTGAATAACCATACACCTGGTCAAGTCTTCCTTGTACCATCTCTTGTACAATTTCAGGATGAAGTGTTTTACCAGACATTTTGTAAATGCTAAGTATTTTTAGTAGGTTAATTCTAGAAAACCACATTTTTAAAATAGGATGGATTCCCACCACTGTCTTGTTTCTCTTTTTTAATTGTACTTAAATGGTTGTCTCAATACTGGGATTGCTAGCGGATGTTAAAAGATTCTTGCAAAAACAAGTCATTTTGCAAATATGTGTCCATTAACAGGTGTCCTACATATTCCTGTTTCTGACAGCACATTATCACACTTGAAGCCACTCTTGGACAATGTGATGAAACAAATTGTCTGTTAGGAAACAACATTTTTTTATAATAGGTTCATGTAGTATAGCTGCTTGTCGTCATGCAAAATGCCTCAAAAAATTCACAAGGCAATGTCCCTTGAGCACTTTGGACATTGTGAAGATCAAAATGTGTCAGGGACCGCAGTCAGGGACACTACACACAGACGAGTGGAGCCCCTGACTCTGATCCCAGCTCCCTGTCCCTGCCATTTTGGGGAACCAGACTCCTTACCAGTGCCGGCCCGCCAAACAGAACACAACGGACTGTGATAAATGCAACCTGTTATAATGTGTGAAACAGACAAGGACAACAGACCACCAAACACACAAGAGAGTAGTATGGCGGGTATCCCAGTCCAGATAACAGTTCGGGCACGAGGTACAGAGGCGGTAAGACAAGAGGGTAACCGCGAGGGACAGTCCAAAGTAGCGGGCAATCTGCATGAGCAAACTCGTTGGTACAGAGCGTGGACAGAGGGGGAAACCGGGTTCCAAAAGCCAAAGGTCAGGCCGAGAGCCACAGAACAAAGAAGCAAATACCGGCGAACGCTACAGGGAAAATCCTTATAGCAGGCCAGAAGATAGAAGAAGTGGTGGCTATAAAAAGAGGGAAGGGGAGAGGAAAGAGAGCAGAGGTGATGGAAGCTAGGAACTGTCAACTCACTGGAGAGTGAGATTTAACCCCCAGGTGAGAGCTCGGGAAAGCTCCTCGGCCAGACGGGCGTTGGCAGAAGTCAATTAGAGTCCCAGATAGGAAGTACAGGGTTCACACAAAGAAAAAGTAAGGGCCTGCTAGTTATGGTCCGCAGCGCCTTTCGAACGACCGACACAGTGCCAGATGGACACGAACGTGACAGTTACCCCCCTCTTCTATGAAAGGGGGCCACACCGGACCCTCCTTAGGTCCACTGGTTTGGAGGGGGTAGCTTGGTGGAACTTTTCACACAAGTTTGGGGCGCGTTGCATAGGTTCATAGCTGATCACCCACACCAGCTCCTACTTGAGACTTTCCCATTCTCCTCAAGTGGAGAATAGGTATTGGAAGTGCAGTTTGGACTATGCTGGGAGTCAATTATACGCTCTCAATTTCGTATTCTAATTCCCCTGTATAACAAGGGCGAGGGCACGGGTGCACGACTACTCTTCGGATACAGCTATGGAACTGTACCTTTTAAGTAAGGACTTGTGGAAACACAGGATGAATGCGGACGGGAAAGAACTCGGAAGTGCGTAGGTCTATAATAGATACTGGGTTAACAACTATTCAGTAGATAACAAAGGAGGACCAAATACAACAGACGGCGCTGAACTTAGTAGACGGGACCGAAGGCAGGAGATTTTTTGATCGCAGAGCCAAACCTTGTCACACGACAGCATTTTCAGGTCCGGGGTCGACGTTTTCTATTAGCATAATTTAATTTGTTGTTTGTTGGGGGCTTGTTCTAGTGTCTCGCGGACTCCTAGCCCAGACTGTGCACAGTCGCTTAGATGGCGGGGTTTTTATGGAAACGAGAACTTAGATTCGCAACTGTTGCGGTGGCAGTTTCTGGGTGAAATAGCCGTTGTACATTACTGTAAAACAAGCGAAGAAGAAATCGGGGTTGAGGAATTCTATGTGATTGTTAGACGCAACTACTCGCCATAGGCAAAAACTCAATCCACTTCTTCTGACACTCCGAAATCATATACATCTAAGATATGGTTCTAGTTGACTGTGATTAAGTCTTTCAGTCTAGCCCATTAGTCTCGGGGTGGAAGGCAGAGGAGAGGTACAGAATAGAGATGCCTCTAATTTTCCAACAAAAACACCCTCCAGAAAACCTTGTACACAACATTTAGACCACTCTATCAGGACACAATACTGGAAAGGAATCCATGATGTCTCGAAGATATATGTCGAACAATAAATCGGCGGACGCGGTCAGGGATTTGGCTGATGGTAATTTCTTCTCAGAGCAATAGATGACAACATTTTTTTGAGGAATAGGTCCACCACACAAATTACCAGACTTTTTTTTTTCCCTTAGAATAGGGGCCTAAGGTCGGGTAATAAAATCAATAGATATGTGGGGACCAGGGCCATTGAGGCAAACGGGCTGTAACATAAGTAAGCAACGGAGGGTGAACTAATCCTTCAGAACGGTTGCCGGGGTAGCCTTAGCCCTGCTCAAGTCTCACAAGGCAGTAACAAATTCACCTGAAACATCACGCTGCCACGAAGGCAACCAATAGTACGAAGCCAGGAGGCTAATCCGGTGCGCGATGCCAGGATGCCCAGACACGAGTGAGGAGTGGACACCTACTCACACAGATTTCAAAACGGCAGCATGACGATGGAACAAAGAGTTCTCCGGGGGGGGATACTGGGATGGGGACCAAGCATCTGAGAGTTCGCAATCGTAGGACGTTGAGAGACTCTCAGAAAGTCAGTGGTAAGCGTGCATTAGCGACAACCACACGGAGCGAGGTATTTTCCGGTCGTTCCTTCTGCCCAGAAGTCACTTTATACCAATGCTTTCGCGGGACAAAGGCGTCAAGCCTTATACAATTTTTTTGACCCACGCTGGACGACTAGGTCACTACACAAATTGAAACTATAAAAACAGAGAGCCCATCGTGCTTGGCTGGGGGTTTATTCCGTTTATGCCATTTATCAAGAGACTATACAGATTTTTACTGGTATGTCAAGAACAGTCACCCGTATGTTGGCCCCCTCCAGAAGGTGCCTCCACTCTTCAAAGAGCCCATTTTATGGCTAGCAAGTTCCCGGTTTACCAATTCGTAGTTGATCTCCGGGTGGAGAGTACTTTCCTGGAGAAGAAGGCTATGGGTTTCCGAAGATTAGTATAAGGTTCTAATTTCCATGTGGGAACAGGACGGCTGCCACCACTGTTTCAAGTAGACGTCCACCCCTCTACGACACATAAACTGGTGTCTCAGGATCCTGGGTGGACCATAGAAAGGTGCAGAAGTGAACATATTTTACAAGGTACGAGAAGCTGCCTGTTCGGCACCATCAGGTGTCACTCAGGACCCAGTGGTGTAATGACACCCTTTCTTAGTAAGAGTCAAGATAGGGGGTTTAACAATCAAGGAGGGAAATTCTTGATAGATTTGCCGGATTGTAATTAGCAAACACCTAAAAAACGTCTGGATCTCTACTTCATGGTAGGTGAGGTGCCTCACCAACGGTGTGATACGGCGAAACCTTTTGTGAGTCCATATTATGAGCACTAGGTCTAAGTATGTACCCCAAGAACCCTATCTCTGGACTCCGAACCAGAATTTAGAACAGTTGGGGCGGCATAATTGATTCGGAGTGAAACGGAGAGGGATCCTCTCTTACATGATTTCTGATGAGTATCATAATTCCGGGGTAACGATGAGGATGTCATTTAACGTAACCAATAACCAAAGACGAGCCCCAGGAAGGTCTCAAAAAGATATCGTTATACAAATCGTTGGAAGACGGATGGGGCATTCCAATAGACACAATACGGCTCACTGCACATAGGTATTCGAGATATGTGCGCCCTCAGGAGTCTTTAAGGCACGTGTTACTGCCATTCGTCCACTTCCCTGATTCACGGATTACGTGTAGCCATTGCCCCACAGGAGAGTCAATTTCTTGAGGAATACCATCGGGCCACGACCGACCTGGCTAAAAAGCGCGTTCCGGTAGATTCAAGGGGGAAGTGGCATGCTGGGTCTTTATATTGTGATCTTATTGAGACTACAGTGTAGTCAATACACTGGGACGGAGGCCCTCAATCTTTTTTCTCGACAAAGAAAAACCAGCACCCCCGGCGAGAGTGGTTGTACGTTATTTCGTGGACCTTTTTCCAGGCTTTCCCTATGATATATTGACGCATAGATTCCCGTTCATTGGGAGGGAGATAAGTCTGAAAATACGACCATTAGGAAGCTGTGGCAACCTCCGTGTACCAGGTCCTTTTGCGCGCAATTCATATGGCCGGTATTTAGCGCAGGCAGGGAGGGGTGTCCGCAGCGTGACTATTCAAAGGACATCTTCAAAATCAGAGGACGAAATCGGGCATAGTATAATCATCCATTTACTAGGAACACACCGAAGGATTGTAAGTCTTCAAAAGAGGGAACACATGCACTTCCCCATTTAACCAATCAGCAGTCCTCAGTCAAAGCACAGGTATTATGTAGGCGTAACCTTGGTAAGCCCAAATAATATCTCTAGTAGTAAGGTCTCTCCATTACTATAAAACAAAACAATTGTTACGGGAATGCAGGCACCCAACATTACAACGTAATTTCGCAGTGGTGCGGGTATTCTATTCTTCCCTCCATCTAGGGGGTAGAGTCAGCAACCTGAACCGAAAAAGGCGAAAATAACGGGTTTAGTTCTTACTCCCTATAGGCTGAGGCTCACAGACATGCGAATGCAAACTAACAGCTGCGTCATGAGATCGATCATAGCTTGACAACACAAATCTCTTGTGCCGGAAAATTAAAGCGTTACGGCAAAGAAATTCTTGTTATCCAATTAAGGCGGTACACTGTTCCGCCTGAACGGTTATCCTTCTTGCAGTCTTTCAGGCGTTCTTGCCGATATCACACACGGTGACTTAGGACCGGGTCGGGCAGCTCCTCAGGGACATGGCGGACTCCCCACAGTAGAAAGATTCACAAGGGCATGTCCCGCTCGATGTTTCCTACCGCTGATAGCCGACCGACGCGGAGCCCAACAACATGGTTTCCTCTTCGAGCCCGCAGCAGGACCTGGTGGTGAAAAGAGTGAAGAGGATGTTTTTAGCAGACATAGTGGAGAAAGAATAAACAGGGTGACTTCGATCTAAAACTTTCCAGAAAAACCCCCCATCTTTTCTTGCGATCTTTCTCTCAACCTTCTGTCGATAGAAACAGCTTTTTTAAGGTCAATAAAATCCCAAAGGTCTCTGGAGTAGGATGACCTGGACCATGCACTCCTTCCACAGCTTCTCAGGGAAGCCCCTGCTCGTCTGAAGAGGGTCTTTCAGAGGTGGATCAGGCCAACCCAATTGAACGAGCTCTATTGGCCGTAATTTAAGAGGCGTACTCATCAGCAGTTCGCGCATGACCCTGCTGGCATGTTAAGAGATGAGTTTCTGCCAACGCCTGCCCGAGTTCGGGTCAATCATAATATGGCCCAGAGATGGTAAGAAAAAATTTGTCCACCCACGATCTCCAATCAGGGCCTCAGGAGGCCATGCTAAAATGCCCCATACCTGAGGTGGACCACGTGGAGGAGGGACACGCCATGGCAACTTTCTCGCAGCCTCTGAGGGTAATGTTGAACCGAAAAAAATAGGCCCGACAGGATTCCCTGACAGGTGCCGAAAACTTATCATGGGCGTTTCGACTGAAACAGTCAGGAAGTCGCAAGAAGTTTTGGTTTGTCGCTTTACTTTGCACTTCACTAAACCGGGGACGCATGAAGGGCAACGGGATACTAATGGGACGAATGGGATCAGGAGCGGGAAAAGTAGACATTGGCATCTCCAGTCGGAGTGAGATTGCTGGGACATAAAGGCCGCCATGCCTGGAAGTTGCGTGTTAAATCGTCCAGATCGGTCCGAGGACCGACAGATCGGTACTCAATGACTGAATGCAGAGTTGAAGGAGGTTTTTGAGTATGGGCTCTGCTATAATCGTTCAGGGGGACCAGTCAGGGACCACACACACAGATGCAAGTGGCCCTGATCTGCATCCCAGCCCCGCTGTACCTGCCTTTTGGGGAACCCGAACTCACTTACAGCCTCGGCCCACAACCTGATAGGATGAAGTATACTGCATGTTATAAGTGTGACACAGAACAGGACAAACAGAACACCAAAACAAGGAGAGTAGTCAGGCCGCGGGTCCACAGGTCATGCAACCAGGTTCGGCAACGACGGGTAAGAGGCTGGTAAGAGCAAGCGTGGGTAACCCGGGGGAGGGCAGTCGCAATAGAAAAAAAGAAAAAAAAAGAAAGAAAAAAAAAAAGAAAAACAAAGAAAGAACTCAGGCAAAATCAGCCCGGGCAACGTGGATTACAGAGACGTGAGAAAGAGGGGGAAACCGGGGTCTCCCAGAAAGCAACAACGGTCAGGGAGAGCGACATGAACATAAAGTAGCAGAATCGGTCGAACTACAGGGAGTAAAAAACCATATAGCAGGCAAGATGAGATAGGAAGTGGTGGCTATAAATAGGTAGGGGAGGCGACATGAGAAGCAGACGTGAATAGAAGCAGGATACTGCTCAATCACTGGAGTGAGAGTAACCCAGAGTGTGCTGGAAAGATCCTGAGACACGGCGTTTGCCTAATTCAATTAGAAGTCCAGAAGGAAGACTAGTGTTACACACAAGGGAAAAAGTTAAGGCCGCCAGTTAGTTGGCGTCGCAGCGGCCTTCGCCGATGACCGACCAGAGCCGTGATGACACGAAGTCTGACAAAATTTTCTGTTAGAAACAAAACATTTTTTTTATGAATAGGGGACTGTATCTTAGCTGGCATTGATCACGCAAAATGCCCCCAAAATTCCAAAACATGACCCTTGAGCCTACTTTTGACAATGGTGAAGAACAAATGTCTGTTAGGAAACAACATTTTTGTTAGAATGACTCATAGTGTTGCTGCATTTCAAAGCAGCATGACCCCAAAAATTTAAAAAAAATGACTTCCAGCCACTTTAAAAAATTGTGAGGGAGAAACCCACTTAGAAGCCACTTTCTTTTCCCAAAAGGGGCCAGATTTGCTGAACTCCAGAAAACATGCCCCCCAAAAATTTAAAAATATACTCTCACCATAAAAAAATATTAAAAAAAAAAAAAAAAAAAAAAAAAAAAATAAAAAACTACATTAAAAAAAAAAAAATAAAAAAAAAAATTAAAACAAAAGAAAAAAAAAAACCCAAAAAAAATGCAAAAAAATTTTAAAGAAATGGAAAACGGTGTTGTTTAAAAAACCCTTTCTGTCTTTTAAAGTCTCCAAACAGCAAAACCAGCAAAATGAACAATTTGGAACAGAGAATAAAAAATTCAGTAAGAAATGATCATTTTAAAAAAAAGTTTTCAAGAGGACCATTTCTGTTTGAAGAGGAATGTGAAGTAGACTGGCAACTAATCGGTGACCTCAGCAATTGGGGCCACAACATCATCAGAGATCCATCCCTGATTCATCTTGATGAAAGTCAAACGATCCACATTAAATGTGGAAAGCCGGATGCGTTAGTCTGTAATGACTCCTCAGGCTGTGCTGAAGGTCCGCTCAGATATGACGCTGGCTGCTGGGCAGGACAATACCTCTATGGCGTGGCGAGCGAGCTCAGGCCATTCTTCCATTTTGGATACCCAGAAGTATTTTGGGTCTGGAACACATACAAAATCTTCGGTGTTGAGACGCAGATAGTCGTGCACCATGATCTTAAGCTGGTCTCTGTGTGTTGTATGTGTGCCCTGCATTGCATGCGTTGGTGAGGTGGTAAATAAAGATTGCCAGAGGTCACCCATTAGGCTTCTGCCACCTTCCCTGCTGCTGCCGCTAACGGCTACTTGGCACTCTACTGCTGTCCACTCGCTGATGTTGTTCCACCGTGACATTTGAAGAACGTGAATCAGACGCAACAGATGTCTCCAGTTGATCAATCAGCAAGGTCTCCATTTCCTGAATTTTACTCTCTATTTGGGTGGGTGGGTGAGAGGAAAGTGCTGAGTTTTTGTTTTGTACCGGGGATCCAGAGGGTGGCCACCCAGTAACTGTTGTTCATTTTGATGGCCTTAATGTGAGGATCATGTTGGAGGAAATGGAGCATCCAAGCACTCATGTGAGAGATGGAGCCTTGATTTCCCAAGCCTCTGGGTCGAGGGGCACTAGCAAACTCATCTTCCTCATCTTCCTCCTCCGCCTCAAATTCGCGCCAACCTCTTTCCAAGGCAGGGACGTCGGTAACATCGGTGTCTAGGAATTCCTCCGCCTCCTCCGCCTCCGCTTCCTCCGGCACAGCTTCAACACAGCCCTGACTTGCCTGAGATGATGCACCCTGAGAGCTGATGCGCTGCCTTGCACTAGCCCTGGACCCCGAATAACTACCTAATGAAGACCGATGAAATTAAGAAACTGTCGGCCTTGTGGATTAGACAGAGAGAAAGGCTCCGTGTCCGCATCTGTGTCCGTCTCCTCCTCCATCGCTGGCGGGACCTGTTGTTTCAAGTGTCCAACGATCGTATCCAGAACTAAGATCACCACAATGATCATGCTGACAAGGGCATCGTCCGCACTGACCATTTTGGTGGCTTCTTCAAAACTGGCAAGGATGGTGCAGAGCTCTTTCACCTGCCTCCACTCTCGGTGGCTCAACACCCCGAGGTCCGCACCACTGCTTGTCAGGCCATGTGTCACTTCGTACTGCGTAATGGCATTGCGCTGCTGCCACAATCGCTGGAGCATGTGGAGGGTGGAATTCCAGCGTGTTGCCACGTCAACAATGAGACGGTTGACGGGGAGACCGAGCTGACGCTGCAACGCAGCCAGGCGGGACGAAGCAGGGTGCGAACAGCGGAAGTGCGAACTTAGACTTCGAGCCTTCCTCAGCAGGCAGTCCAGACCCGGGTAGCTCTTTAGAAATTTCTGTACGACAAGGTTCATGTAATGTTCCAGGCAATGGTTGTGCAGCAGCCTACAGAACTTAAGGGCGGCCAGCATATTACGCCCAATATCGCAAACCACCTTGCCTGCACAAGGTTCTTGTCACCCAAGCCAGCGCTCGTCCCCGTTGCGGAGAGCCGTCCACAGCTCCTGACCTGTGTGTGGACGGTCTCCAAGACAGATTAATTTCAACACGGCCTGGTTTCTCTGGGCACGTGATGCCACCAGAGGACCTTGGGGGAAAGAGCCCTGCACCATCCCTGCGGTTTTGAAGAGGGTGCGCCGAGCCTGAGAGCCACCGTCACCCCCAGAGACATCCACCCAGCTCACCCAGTGAGCTGTCACAGAGATATAGCGGCCTTGGCCGTGATTACTAGTCCATGTGTCGGTGGTCAGATGGACTTTTCCGGCCACAGATGCAGACAACGCGCTTGAAATTTTAGATGACACGTGCTGGCCAGGGCAGGGACGGCTTTTCTGGAAAAGAAATGCCTGCTCGGCATCTGGTATTGGGGGCAGGCAAGGGCCATGACGTGGCGGAACCCATCTGTGTCCACCAGACATAAAGGCAACATTTCCAAGGCCAAAAGCCTGGCAATGCCGACATTCAGGCTTTGGCTTTGGGATGGTTTGGGTTAAAGTGTTTCTTCTGCTCCAAAACCTGGAAGACAGAATACTGGCGGCTAGACTGGCCGCTGTACGGCGTGCAGGTCATCAAACTGGCAGAAGGAAGAAGGGGTAGGATGGGTCTCTGGTGGTGCTGATGGTATTCAGGCGACGGTGGAGGCTGAAGCGGAGGCTGATCCCTGATCATGACTCTGAGAGACATGGGCAGCTGAGGAATGCTTGGTGGTGGCAGAGGAGGAGGAGGCGGAGACAGAGGGTGTGACAGTGGTTGGAGGCCTGGCGTCGGTGTGGCCTTTTTTTGCCAAGTGTTGCCTCCATTTCAACTCATGCATTCGCTGCATGTGACTAGACATGTTGGTGGTGGTTAAACACCTAAAGTTCTTGCCTCTACTTATGCGTTTACGGCAAAGGCGGCATATGACATCGCTGGGTGAAACAGAGGCTTGCTCAAAGAAGGCCCAGGCTTGAGAGGTCCTGGACCTTTTTGACGGCGATAAGCGAGAAGCGGGGTTTCCGCTGACCATGGCTGGCGGAATCATATCAGCAGACTTCTGCGACCGCCCTCTCCTTTTTGAGGAGGGACCCGTACTGACACTACCCCATCGTCTTCCTCCTCGTCCAGTGATGAAGCGCTCGCAAGCAAATTCTGCTGAAAAGACCACGTTGGATCCGCAATGTCGTCATCATCATCATCAACACAGGTGACTTGGTCGTACTGACATTCTGCATCCAGGAGCTGCGGGCTACAAGCAAGGGGCACTGCAAGGCATTGCCGACTGCCTGGGATTTTTGCCTATTGACCGGCTTCCTTCTCCTCCTCTGATGGCATCAGTAACTGGGCGTCAGAGCAAGAAAATCATCCTCTTTGGCCTCTTTTATCTTTTAACCTGCCTTCTGACCCCAACTGCATTTCTCATCAAAGAGGTCGTCAGAAAAGTGATTATCCACAGTGGTGGGTACACGAGTTGACATTTGGGCTGCTTCATGTTGGACGGATGCTGATGATGCTGATGACGACATTTGTGGCCGTGACTGGGAGGACGAGGAGGTAAAACTGCTGGATGCAGGATGCTTTAACCACTGAAGGACAGATTGGCGACGCTGTTCTTTACTGAGATTCACAGGGCCCTGACCCAGCGATGACAGGCCTGACGGTCCTGCAACTGACGATCCGCTGGCATGCGTGTTGTCGCCAGCACTGGAAGGAGCACCTTCTCTCGTACCTCTAAAGTCCTACCCCCCTCTTTGCTCGCTTACCACCTGAATTTCGCTCCATGTTCAGAAATATACAAATTTGAGAAGGTATGGAAGAGTGTTGGAAAGTCTCTTTTTGATAGACGGCAAATCACATCTATTCTCAAATCCCTCAATTCTAAACTATTTTGATGGATTCATATTTATCTGCATAATAGATCTATCAACAAAGCTTGACTGACCAAAAGTGAAAAATACTCCTGTCTGAAATGTATACGAAATAAAAGGTATATTTGGCACCTACAGTACACCGGTGACTCAAAGTTGCTGATCAAATTTACTGCAAGTAATCATCACAAAGCTTGACGACCAAAATAAAAAAAAACACCTGTCTGAAATGAAACACGATATAAAAGGTATTTTTGGCACCATTCAATTCACCTGTGGTGACTACAAAATTGCTGTATTCACATTTAACCCCTTAACGACCTTGGGCGTATCAGTACGTCCCAGGGCCGCTAAGGGGCTTTGCAGGGGAATAGCTCCGCGACCCCTCTGCCCAGCCGCCGGGTGTTAGCGGCAAATCGCCGCTAACACCTGGCAGTAACAGCGCCGGTGGGTGGCTCCGCCCACTTTCGCTGTTTTACCCATCAGGCGCCGCGGCAAATATGGCCGCGGCATCTGAATTAACGCCGATCGGTGCCGCGCACCGATCGGTGTGGTGATCGGCATAAGCGCAGCTATGCTGCGCCGACCCGATCACCGGGCATTGTGGTGGGGAGCCTTGGGAAGGCTCCCGTCACTTACCCTGGCCGGTTTGCCCCCACTTCCGCCCGCAGACAGAAGTGGGGAAACCACCATCTTTGTACACCCTAATGCATTGCCTATGCAATGCATTAGGTTGTATTAACAATCGCGCCACCTAGTGGTCAAGTACCACAGGTGGCCTCAATGTTACAGTAAAAAAAAAAAAAAAAATAAAGTTTTAAAGTACAAAAAAAAAGTATTAAGAGTTCCAATCACCCCCCTTTCCCCATTTTACAAATAAAATCATTAAAATAATAAAAAAGTTACACATATTTGGTATCACCGCGTCCGAAAAAGTCAGATCTATAAAAATATAACATCATTTATCCCGTACGCTGAACACCGTAGAAGAAAAAAAATTCCAAACGCCAAAATTGCGCTTTTTGGTAATTTTACGTCACTCAAAAAATGGAATAAAAGTGATCAAAAAAGTCGCATGCATTCCAAACTGCTAGCAATAAAAAGTACACTTCAGCCCACAAAAAATGCCCCCTCACTGACGTCCGTAGGTGTTAGTACAAAAAAGTTATTGGTCGCACAAAATGGCGCTGTGGCGCAAATTTCAAAAATAGAAAATGTTTGGAATTTTTTTACGGTACCAAAACATAACGGAAACCCTACATGTTTGGTATTGCCGGCTGCGTAACAACCTGTTGAATACAGATAACCCATTATATTTACCGAAGATTGAACGCCGTAAAAGCAAAACCCCCACAAACATGGCGAAAATAATTTTTTTTTCACAATTTGTCCCACTTGGAATTTTTTTGCGGTTTCCCAGTATATTCTATAGTATATTGAATAACACCATTAGAAAGTACATCTTGTTCTGCAAAATAAAAGCCCTCATGTGTCTATGTAGGTGGAAAAATAAAGAAGTTATGGCTTTCAGAAGGCGAGGAGGAAAAAACGAACGTGTCACCAAAAAAAAACGCCTGGTCCTTAAGGGGTTAACTGCAAAGTAGCTTTATCAACAAAGCTGTACTGCGCCAAAGTAAAAAAAAACACGTATCTGAAATGTATTCGAATAATAAAAGGTATTTTTTGGCACCTTTCAATTCACCTATGGTGACTACAAAATTGCTGTATTCACATTTAAGTGCAAATTGCCTCAATGAAAAAAGCTGTAGTGCACCAAAGTGAAAAAACACGTATCTGTAATGTATTGGGATAATAAAAGGTAATTTTTTGCATCTACCAATTCACCTGTGGTGACTACAAAATTGCTATATTCAAATTTAACTGCAAAGTAGTTTTATCAACAAAGCTGGCCTGCGCCAAAGTGAAAAAACACGTATCTGTAATGTATTCGGATAATAAAAGGTATTTTTGACACCTTTCAATTCACCTGTGGTGACTACAAAATTGCTGTATTCAAATTTAACTGCAAAGTAGATCTATCAACAAAGCTGGCCTGCGCCAAAGTGAAAAAACACGTATCTGAAATGTATTCGGATAATAAAAGGTATTTTTGGCACCTTTCAATTCACCTGTGGTGACTACAAAATTGCTGTATTCACATTTAAGTGCAAGGTGCCTCAATGAACAAAAAGCTGTAGTGCGCCAAAGTGAAAAAACACGTATCTGAAATGTATTCGGATAATAAAAGGTATTTTTGGCACCTTTCAATTCACCTGTGGTGACTACAAAATTGCTGTATTCACATTTAAGTGCAAGGTGCCTCAATGAACAAAGCTGTAGTGCGCCAAAGTGAAAAACACGTATCTGAAATGTATTCGGATAATAAAAGGTATTTTTTGGCACCTTTCAATTCACCTGTGGTGACTACAAAATTGCTGTATTCACATTTAACTGCAAAGTAGCTCTATCAACAAAGCTGTACTGCGCCAAAGTGAAAAAACACGTATCTGAAATGTATTCGGAAAATAAAAGGTATTTTTTGGCACCTATCAATTCACCTGTGGTGACTACAAATTTGCTGTATTCAAATTTAACTGCAAAGTAGATCTATCAACAAAGCTGTACTGCGCCAAAGTGAAAAAACACGTATCTGAAATGTATTCGGATAATAAAAGGTATTTTTGGCACCTTTCAATTCACCTGTGGTGACTACAAAATTGCTGTATTCACATTTAAGTGCAAGGTGCCTCAATGAACAAAGCTGTAGTGCGCCAAAGTGAAAAAAACACGTATCTGAAATGTATTTGGATAATAAAAGGTATTTTTGGCACCTATCAACCTGTGCTAACTACAAAATTGCTGGATTCTAATTTAACTGCAAGGTGGCTATATCAACAAAGCTGGAATGGGCAAAATTGAAAAAGAACACCTATCTGAAATGTATACTGATAATAAAAGTGGAGTTTTGCACCTAACAAAGAGACCTGCATTTACTAGAAAAAGATGTGTATCCTAATATAAGTTCAGGCTGCCCAATATCCAGGAAATATTTCAATAGAAAACTGTTAATAATAAAGCTATTGCAGTGCAATGTCTACACTAAGTCTTGGTGAACTATATCCCAGTATTCTTTAAAGAGCTTGTCTGTGTTCGCCCGTGGCCCTCCCACTCCCCCCTCCCCCGGTTCCCTCCGTGACTTTACAGTGGTAGATGCTCCTTTAAAATTCTCTACCTAACTACATAAAATCTTCAAATCTCTGATCTAACTAAGTTGTAAGGATCACAGCTAACAGTAGAGCTTTCTCTGTGAAGAAATAGAATAATTTCGCTGAGCTGTTTGGACACAGGCAGAGCGCACGTCCTACCGCTATGAGATGCTGACAGACACTGATCATGAACAGGAGGGCTGTTCTATGTAAAACGAGGTCATGTGATTTTTCCAGCCAATCGCAACCATACACATCCCAGTCATGACGTCGCACACATATCTCACCCTGCTCTATTCTGTAAGCTGATTTTCTGGCCGCCAAAATGACAGAAAGCGCCGAAAATGGCGCGATATTAATAGATGATGCACAGTTTTTAACCTAAATTATCGCATGATCTAAAAAATTCGATCAACATTAAAACTGTGCCGATTTCAACTTTGTCGATAATAATCGCTCAACACTACTCACAATACTGGAATTTATACTTCGGCATAACTTTTTCTTTTTCGGACCCATGGTCTACTACAAGCTCAGGGAGACAGCAGTGGGGAGCCCTTGTGCTCCCTCATATGATCACTGACCAAGACTAAACAAATCTCTAAAATATAACTTTTAATAAATATCCATAAAAAATACAGTACCACCTATAAAGACTACACTAATCAACAAATGCACACTATCCCTACCTAACTTCCCTACACTTATCCTAAGATAGACCAAGTAATCGTCCCGATAAGGATGGCCTAGTTTCTGTCGGCTCACCCTATTATCTTCCTTCTGTGTCCCTATCAATCCACCACAAGCACTAGCGTGTATATATTTCTATACAAGATTTAAATCTTGTATAGAAATATATACACGCTAGTGCTTGTGGTGGATTGATAGGGACACAGAAGGAAGATAATAGGGTGAGCCGACAGAGACTTGGCCGTCCTTATCGGGACGATTACTTGGTCTATCTTAGGATAAGTGTAGGGAAGTTAGGTAGGGATAGTGTACATATGTTGATTAGTGTAGTCTTTATAGGTGGTACTGTATTTTTTATGGATATTTATTAAAAGTTATATTTTAGAGATTGGATTTGTTTAGTCTTGGTCAGTGATTAGTTGTTCCAAATCCATACAGATACTTAATTTTCTAAAAAGGATTTTTTCTGTGACTTTGCTCCCTCATATGCAAATCTCTTCCTGAGCTGGTGGGAACAGACCCTGGAGTTCGGAGAGGAAATGGAGCAGTATACAACTGAGATTCTTTTTTGGGGACAATACATAGATGACGTCTTCGTGTTGTGGCAGGACGTCATTTAATAAAATTGTGGAGCTTTTGAATATCAATGAGATTGGTCTTAAATTTACTTCTGAAATTGACAAATATGAGCTGCCCTTCTTTGATGTCAAAATTCAGAAGGATTGTTGTGGTTATCTTCAAAGAACTACACATCGGAAGGAGACTCCCTCCAACAGTCTATTAAGATGGGGAAGTTATCATCTCATGAGTTTGAAAAGAGGCATCCCTAAGGGTAAATATTTACGGATGGGACATAATTGCTCTAATGTGGAAGATTATTATCATCAGGCTGGGGAGTTATGTGATAGATTTTTGGAGAGGGGTTACACCATCTCTGTTTTGAAACTGGCCTTTAAGTATGCCCTCAGTAAAGATCGGAATGTTTTGCTTAACAGAGAGAACGTAGGGAGGATAAATCTCTTCTGAGGATCATTGCTACTTTTGACGATTGTATCAATGACATCTTGGGCATTTTGCGGAAACATTGCAATATCATATGTACAAATGCAGATCTCAGCACTGTTTTGTCGGAATGACCTTTGGTGACCTATCGCAGTGGTAGATCCATTTACGATTGATTGGTTCATAGTCATTATGAGCCACCTAAAAAGGAGGGGACATGGTTGAACCGCAAACCCTATGGCATGTTTAGATGGGGTAAATGCATAGTGTGTTTGTTTGTAACTAAATCTAAGATTTTCAAGAGCCACGTAACTGGAAAGGAATATTCCATACGTGACTTCGTGACATGTCAAACGGAAATATTAAGCATGGGCGAGAAACTCCAATTGCAAGACACATATGCCACAAGCATGAAGGAGACTACTCTAACTTGGCATTCACATGCATTGAAAAATAAAGATTACCTCTAGAAAAGGGGATACAGACAGAAAACTGTTACAGAAAGAAACAGAATGGACATTCAGATTAAAAACCTTACAACCAGAGGAACTGAATGAGATATTGGGTTTTGGATGCTTTATCTGACGCTGTCTGTTTTTTTTTTCTCTAATGGGTATGCTCTTCAAGTGATTCTATTTAATGGGGCCATTGTAACTGGATTGTTCTTGAGCAATTGGATTATAGTATATAAATTGTTTTGATTTATGTTTAGGTTAGTGACCTTATCAATATTCGCCCACACTTGTCTCATCTTGTGCCTACTGTGTGCTATATGTTGGAATGGGCTTATGTCTGGAGGCATTTGTTTTTAGTACTGTGGCTGGTAAACAGGTTCTCCCACGTATTTCTAACCTTTAGGTTGGACTATGCTGTAAATGTTGGGGTCACCTGGGATGTGCTCGTGGCCCAGTATCACTTAAAATTTAGTTAAGTTAACCCAGGACAATACTCTTTACCCCCTTGATATGGTATTTCCTTCATTCGAGCACCAGTGTCAGGGATTGTATAATTCTCTATACTTGTAATTATAGGTGGAGATGCCGATATAACAACACACTTGCTTCCCTGCGCATGCACGAACCTCTCTAGGGCATTGTGGGTATTGATGGAATAAGACGTGGCAGTGCGCATGCACGCGACTCTCCGATTCACGCAAGAACTAGTAGGTGCGCTTGGATCATTATCTGTAGCATTGCCATGCTTACTAGAATGGGAGCATGCGGAGTAGAATTGTCCGAATGCCAACCCAGCAAGGAGATTTGTTGAATGCTAGAAATAAACAGGTATCTCTTTAAACTTAATTAGGTTGGGGGAGTGACTTATGATATATATAGGGAACTGGGTGAGCAAGGTGTGGGCTGTGTATCTTATTTTCCAGGCTGTAAAGAGGCGAGTTTCAGCATCTGTGGAACCTACTGGCATACCCACAATTGTTTGATTTCTTATTAACCTATATCCGCTGATGAACCCTCGCCTTGTGAGGGAGAAACGCGTCAGGAGTTGGACCTACACTGGCACAGGTCATATTACACAATCATTACTTGGTAATTATGGTGATACCGGTGGTCAGGTTATATTGTATTTATGTATATCTTTTTTGTGTGGTATTTCTCAACCGTATAGGGAGGAATCTAGGGATTTTCTAGGGTGAGCCACCGATAGCTGGGGCTGCCCTCCTTGGGGGGAACACTCTGCTTTTTTGAGGGATATGAAAGGGTATATCATAGGGTTAGTTCCATGTGATTTAAAATATTGGATACTGGATCCCTCATTTTGGTAAAAATACCCTAGACTTATAGGATGTTTGTACACTTCCTTTGGGTATCAATTGATATATTGTTCTATTTCTTTTGTGAGCTTTTGTCTGGCCTGAAAAATATTCTTTTTTTTAAGTATATGTAATAAAAGTTATATTTTAGATAGGGTTTTTTGGTGATTTCTTTGCCGTGACTAGTCTTTAATTGAACCCATAATTGATCTAAATTGTTTGTGATTTTTTGACAATATAACCTGCAGTGCAAAGTGTTCTGAGGCATTTCTTGGGACAGGTGGAAAAAGCTGTCCCGATACTTAAACCCAACTGATCATCTATAGGACAACCTTGATAATTATGTTCGCTCTATGAATGCTTCCCCACACATCCTTCTGCAGCTGTGGGATGCTATTCAGTCAGCATGGCTCCAAATACCTGTGACAACCTTTCAGGATGGTTGCTCTGAATGGTTGGTGGTGGCCATAATAATGTGACTTGACTATAAGGCACATAAAGGAAAAATATCACAAAAAAAGCATGTTGTAAAAATGCCCACACGGGTTTTCTTCTGACCATATGTGAGTAAAATGTGTATAATAAATTGTAAATAAATAACTAAATAAATTTTTTAAAAAACGGCCTTACCTCAGCTGTTAGCGCTGCCTATTACGACTTAAATTTACTAAAACTGTATAACATCTATATAAAAATGGCTATAACAAAAAAGGAAACATAACTGAAAAACATAAGGGGACATGTATGAGACTTGGCGCCAACATACAGAAGAGTGTAGAATGCAAAAGTATGTATAAACCTGTCGTATGTGGGTTCATATTCTGGTGTGTGGTATGTCTTGCATAGCATAGCATATGTTCATAAATCTATAGAACAAGGTTTCAACATTTTTTTTTTTGGTTCAAGATATGTAAAAAAATGGTGCAGCCCCATTCATATATGTCGCCCATATTTTGTAGGTATCCAACAGTAACCCATGAAGAAGGTATCCTGAAGGATACTGCTGCAGAGCCATGAAAATCTTTGTAGCAAATGTAGTCTCTTTTTGGCAACATTAGCATCTCCAACACATAAAGTCTGTACAGTATGAACAGTAAATGTAGTCGAAAAGGCTATGGCTGTGTTTCAGTATCCATAAAATACCTTTTTCACAATATCCTAAAAGATACAGGAAACATTGTGTTATAGGAGCTTTGGTTGGAAACCCACTTCTTAAAATGTGCATTTGCCCCTACATGATTGTTTTTGCTATACACAGCAGTACCCTGGTCATGGTGAGAGTGCCACTCTATTAAGTAAACCAGAGTTGTAACCCCCTCATTCTCAAGATCATGGGAGATATGACTTCCACTGACCATAAAGTGTTGGCTTAAGATTGTATTATTTAGCACTGACATAGTCAAGTTAATTTTTTGTACACTATAGCTGACCATCGAGTGTTCTACAATCGGTGGAGGATATTAAAGGGGTTGTCTCACTATATTGATTAATCTTACCTCAGTCCTGTTTTCTTGGTTTTACTTTGAATTCAGGGTCGTGTTTACTGGCTTCCACTAGGATGCAGTAGAAGCCAGGTCTGTAGTTATAGCAACCATTGCTGGCAGCCTATCAGGATAGATCAAACAGGTCTGCAGCTATTGTGACCTGAGTAGCTGATGCAACCCATACAAGAGGGGATATCTCAGAATAGGTAAGATAATGTTAATGGACACATATTACAAAATGACTTGTTTTGCAAGATCTTTAACATAAAAAGCAATCTTGTAGTGAGACAACCCCTTTAAGTAAGCAGGCATGGACAGAGTGGATAGTGAAGTTGTCTGGAGCTTCAGCAATCTGCGAGCATTGAAGGGGGTGTGCATTGAACAATGTCTGCTACATGCCCAGTTATTTGCAGCAGTAGTTTTAATCAACGCTGGTGCTTTGGCTATTTACATTGGATCCTAAAAGTTGCTATTAGGGAAGAACTGTAAAAATATTAATATCTGAGTTAAATTTCGCTTTAAGTGCCATTTCCAAATTCTAAATATTTGCTCTGAGTTATACTTTCAGTCATTTTGTAGTTACACATACTTCCTGGTTTTAATACTTACTATTTTATTATAGTTTGGCAGCAACATGAGCTAGATTGGCCTCTAAGCTAACTAAATAAGCATTCTTCTTCATCAAAGGTGTATGGCTTTATAAAGAAAAATGTGATCTTTATTTTCCGTTTCCTTTATCACTTAAAAGTATTTGATCCTTGTGGTTACTGTAATATGCATTTTGATATTCTAATAAAGGAAACAATTGACAAGGGAAAAAAAAAACTTTAGGAGCAGCAGGGTTAGTATCCTCTTTAGTGTCTAGGGCTTTCATTTTGGAACAGAATACATAAATCTATTATCCTTGCAGCACAATTAGAATCACTTACAATTTTAAATGATATTTCTAGACATTAATTCGTATTAATGCATGATGGAATTGCTGGTGCCAAGAATAAGCTTTCTTTTAGAATTCAGAACTGACGGCATTGTTTGCATATACTGTACGCATTCTTCATTGCCTTTATGTGTGGTTAATTTGATAAGATTAAATGAAGAAAGAAGCATTTCAAAACAAATAGGGACTTACACTTTGCATAATCATATGGGAGATACCTTGAGTAAAAACCAATGGAGAGGAGAATGAGTCCTATAAAATATGTACTGCTCCATCAGAGATTCAAACCAATATAAATCAAGTGCCTTTCTATAAGTATACAGCACAGTACCTTATATAATCTGCTTAGGGAAACAGTTTCATCAAAATTATCTGCTGATTTGTATATTGTCTTGATTAGTGATGAGCGATTATTTCGACTGTCGTCAGCGGGTCGATAGTCGATATCGGCAATTATCAATAAGATATCCGATAGTCGATAATAGATTATCGCCGATGACCATTAAACTCTATGGGAAAGGAACAACACCTTCCTTCTTACACCCAAACAGGGCTGGAGAAGCTGGAATTAACATCCACAACATTCAAATGGATACGTGCTACATCTTAGGCAACACACATAGGTTATAAAAGCAACAGAAAAAAAGTCACAGACCATTCACTATCCCTGTCTTGTACCACAGCCTGACCCTTAAACCTGCATCACCCACAAATTAAAAAGTGCCTGAAGGCAGTATGATTTGAACCATCATTTTACTTGAACAGGACATTGAATATCCCTGTCCTGGAATGCAGTATGAGCCCCAAACCTGCATGACCTCAGATTAAAAAGTGCCAGAAAAAGGAGTCTTTCAACCACCATTTTAGTTTCATTGGACATATATTATCCCTGTTCTGGGCCACAGCATGAGCCCCAAACCTGCATGACCCCCAGACTAAAAAGTGCCGGAAAAAGGAGTCTTTTAACCACCATTTTAGTTGAACTGGACATTGACTATACCTGTTCTGTACCACAGTATGACCATTAAACCTGTCTGACCCACAGATTAAAAAGTGCCGGAAAAAGGAGTCTTTCAACCACCATTTTAGATTCACTGGACATAGACTATCCCTGTCCTGGGCCACATCATGAGCCCCAAACCTGCATGACCCCCAGATTATAAAGTGCCGCAAAAAGGAGTCTTTCAACCACCATTTTAGTTTCACTGGACATAGACTATCCCTGTCCTGGGCCACAGCATGAGCACCAAACCTGCATGACCACAAGATTTAAAAAGTTCCGGAAAAAGGAGTCTTTCAACCACCATTTTAATTTCACTGGACATAGACTATCCCTGACCTGGGCCACAGCATGAGCCCCAAACCTGCATGACTCCCAGATTAAAAAAGTGCCGGAAATAGGAGTCTTTTAACCACCATTTTAGTTTCACTGGACATAGACTATCCCTGTCCTGGGCCACAGCATGAGCCCCAAACCTGCATGACCCCCAGATTTAAAAAGTGCCGGAAATAGGAGTCTTTTAACCACCATTTTAGTTGAACTGGACATTGACTATACCTGTTCTGTACCACAGTATGACCATTAAACCTGTCTGACCCACAGCTTAAAAAGTGCCGGAAAAAGGAGTCTTTCAACCATCATTTTAGATTCACTGGACATAGACTATCCCTGTCCTGGGCCACAGCATGAGCCCCAAACCTGCATGACCCCCAGATTAAAAAGTGCCGCAAAAAGGAGTCTTTCAACCACCATTTTAGTTTCACTGGACATAGACTATCCCTTCCTGGCCACGCATGACCCCAAACCTGCATGACTCCCAGATTAAAAAAGTGCTGGAAATAGGAGTCTTTTAACCAACATTTTAGTTTCACTGGACATAGACTATCCCTGTCCTGGGCCACAGCATGAGCCCCAAACCTGCATGACCCCCAGATTAAAAAAGTGCCGGAAATAGGAGTCTTTGAACCACCATTTTAGTTGAACTGGACATTGACTATACCTGTCCTGGGCCACAGCATGAGCCCCAAACCTGCATGACCCCCAGATTAAAAAAGTGCCGGAAATAGGAGTATGTTAAACACCGTTTTAGTTGAACTGGACATAGACTATCCCTGTCCTGGTCCACAGCATGAGCCCCAAACCTGCATGACCCCCAGATTAAAAAAGTGCCGGTAATAGGAGTCTTTTAACCACCATTTTCGTTTCACTGGACATAGACTATCCCTGTCCTGGGCCACAGCATGAGCCCCAAGCCTGCATGACCCCCAGATTTAAAAAGTGCCGGAAAAAGGAGTCTTTGAACCACCATTTTAGTTGAACTGGACATTGACTATGCCTGTCCTGGACCGCAGTATGACCATTAAACCTGTCTGACCCACAGATTAAAAAGGGCAAGGAAAAGGAGTCTTTGAACCACCATTTTAGTTGAACTGGACATTGACTAGACTTGTCCTGGGTAACCTACTTTTGTTCAAGTCTTCCTGTACCTCCCTTGTACAATTCAGAGGAATGTTTGTATCAGCTATTTTGTACATGCCAGTTTTTTAGTAGTTTAATTCTAGAAAACACATTTTTAAAATAGGATGGAATCCCACCACGTCTTTGTTTCTCTTTTTTTTTTTAATTGTATTAAATGGGTTGTCTCACTACAGGAATTGCTAGCTATGTTAAAGATCTTGCAAAAACAAGTCATTTTGCAATATGCGTCCATTAACAGTGTCCTACCTATTCCTGTTTCTGACAGCACCATCACCCTTGAGCCACTCTTGACAATTGTGAAGAACAAATGTCTGTTAGAAACAACATTTTTTAGAATAGGACCTGTAGTATAGCTGCATGTCACAGAAAAATGCCCCCAACAATTCAAAACATGACCCTTGAGCCACTTTTGACAACTGTAAAGAACAAATGTCTGTTAGAAACAGCATTTTTTAGATTAGGACCTGTAGTGTAGCTGCATTTCACAGCAAAATGCCCCCAAAAATTCAAAACATGACCCTTGAACCACTTTTGACAATTGTGAAGAACAAATGTCTGTTAAAAACCAAATTTTTTACAATAGGACCTGCAGTATTGCTGCATTTCAAAGCAGCATGACCCAAAAAAATTATAAAAATGACTTCTCAGCCACTGTTAAAAATTGTGAGGGAGAAATGCCACTTAGAAGTCACATTTCTGTTCCAAAGGACCATGATTATAGCTGTATCTCACTGCAATATGACCCCTAAAAATTATAAAAATGACTTCTCAGCCACTGTTAAAAATTGTGAGGGAGAAATGCCGCTGGCTGCTGGGCAGGACAACACCTCTATGGCGTGGCGAGTGAGCTCGGGCCATTCATCCATTTTGGATATCCAGAAGTAAATTGTGTCCAACGATCGTTCCAGAACTAAGATCATCACAATGCTCATGCTGACAAGGACATTGTCCACGCTGACCATTTTGGTGGCTTCTTCAAAACTGGCAAGGATGGTGCAGAGCTCTTTCACCTGCCACCACTCTCGGTGGCTCAACACCCCGAGGTCCGCACCGCTGCTTGTCAGGCCATGTGTCACTTCGTACTGCGTAATGGCATTGCGCTGCTGCCACAATCGCTGGAGCATGTGGAGGGTGGAATTCCAGCATGTTGCCACATCAACAATGAGACGGTTGACGGGGAGGCCGAGCTGACGCTGCAACGCAGCCAGGCGGGACGAAGCAGGGTGCGAACGGCGGAAGTGCGAACTCAGACCTCGAGCCTTCCTCAGCAGGTAGTCCAGACTCGGGTAGCACTTTAGAAATTTCTGGACGACGAGGTTCATGACATGTACCAGGTAAGGGATGTGCTCCAGCCTACCGATCTTAAGGGCAGCCAGCAGATTTAAACCATTATCGCGCACCACCTTGCCTGGCACAAGGTTCTTGTCACCCAGCCAGCGCTCGGTCTCGTTGCGGAGAGCCATCCACAGCTCCTGACCTGTGTGTGGACGGTCTCCAAGACAGATTAATTTCAACACGGCCTGATTTCTCTGGGCACGTGATGCCACCAGAGGACCTTGGGAGAAAGAGCCCTGCACCATCCCTGCGGTTTTAAAGAGCGTGCGCTTAGAGCCACCGTCACCACCAGAGACATCCACCCAGCTCACCCAGTGAGCTGTCACAGAGATATAGCGGCCTTGGCCGTGCTTACTAGTCCATGTGTCGGTGGTCAGATGGACTTTTCCGGACACAGATGTAGACAACGCGCTTGAAATTTTAGATGACATGTGGCTGGCCAGGGCAGGGACGGCTTCTCTGGCAAAGAAATGCATGCTCAGTATCTGGTATTGGGGGCAGGCAAGGGCCATGACGTGGCGGAACCCATCTGTGTCCACCAGACGGAAAGGCAACATTTCGAAGGCCAAAAGCCTGGCAATGCTGACATCCAGGCTTTTGGCTTTGGGATGGTTTGGGTTAAAGTGTTTCTTCTGCTCCCAAACCTGAAAGACAGAAGGCTGGCTGATAGACTGGCCGCTGTACGGCGTGCAGGTCATCAAACTGGCTGAAGGAGAAGGGGTAGGATGGGTCTCTGGTGGTGCTGGGGGTACTCGGGCGACGGTGGAGGCTGAAGCGGAGGCTGATCCCTGATCATAACTCTGAGAGACATGGGCAGCTGAGGAACGTTTGGTGGTGGCGGAGGAGGAGGAGGGGGGACAGAGGGTGTGACAGTGGTTGGAAGCTCGGCATCGGTGTGGCCTTTATTGGCCAAGTGTTTCCTCCATTTCAACTCATGCATTCGCTACATGTGACTAAACATGTTGGTGGTGGTTAAACACCTGATTCTTGCCTCTACTGATACGTTTACGGCAAAGGCGGCATGACATCGCTGGGTGAATCAGAGGCTTGCTCAAAGAAGGCCCAGGCTTGAGAGGTCCTGGACCTTTTTGACGGCAATAAGCGAGGAGCGGGGTTTGCGCTGACCGTGGCTGGCGGAATCATATCAGCGGACTTCTGCGACCACTCTCCCTTTTTGAGGCGGGACCCGTACTGACACTACCCCATCGTCTTCCCCTCCATCTCCAGTGATGAAGCGCTCGCAAGCAATTCTGCTGAAAATGACCAAAGTTGGATCCACAATATCGTCATCATCATCATCAACACAGGTGACTTGGTCGTCCTGACATTCTGCATCCAGGAGCTGCGGGCTACAAGCAAGAGGCACTGCAAGGCGTTGCCGACCGCCCGGGATTTTTGCCGATTGACTGGCTTCCTTCTCCTCCTCTGATGGCATCAGTAACTGGGCGTCAGACCAGACAAAATCATCCTTCTTGGCCTCTTGATCTTTTAGCATGTCTTCTGACCCCAACCGCATTTTGTCATCAAAGAGGTCTTCAGAAAATGGATTATCCACAGTGGTGGGTACACGAGTTGACATTTGGGCTGCCTTCGCTTCATGTTGGACGGATGTGATGATGCTGATGATGATATTTGTGGCCGTGACTGGGAGGACGAGGAGGTAAGACTGCTGGATGCAGGTTACATTAACCACTGAAGAACAGATTGGCGACGCTGTTCGTTATCGAGATTCACAGAGCCCTGACCCAGCGATGACAGGCCTGATGGTCCTGCAACTGACGATCCGCTGGCTTGCTTGTTGTCGCCAACACTGGAAGGAGCACCTTCTCTCGTACCTCTACCTCTATGTCCTACCCCCCTCTTCGCTCGCTTACCACCTGCATTTCCCATGTTCAGAAAGATAAAAATTTGAGAAGGTATGGAAGAGTTTTGGAAAGTCTCTTATTAAAAGACGGCAAATCACAGCTATTCTTAAATCCCTCTAATTTCCGACAGCCAACTAGGATTAGAAACTGAAATGTTTCTTGCGAATACCTGTGAAATGCGGTCTGGTGGAAAAACTGAGATTCAACGAGCCCAATAAAACTATTCAGAAGTTACACGGATGAGAAATTGTGTTTTTTGCAGCGATGACAAACGAGAACAGTTGCTAGAAATTTTTTCTTTCAGAATTGTCGTACAACGTGGCTATTTGAAAAAACTAGGGCCGCACCACGTGAAATACAGCTATTTAAAAACTATTTGGATAATAAAAGGTATTTTTGGCACCTAATAAATACACCTGCGGTGACTACAAAATTGCTGTATTGAAATTAAGTGCAAGGTGGATCTATGAACAAAGCTGGCCTGCGCCAAAGTGAAAAAAACACCTATCTGAAATGTATACGGATAATAAAAGTGGAGTTTTGCACCTATCAAATACACCTGCGGTGACGACAAAATTGCTGTATTCAAATTTAAGTGCAAGGTGGATCTATGAACAAAGCTGGCCTGCGCCAAAGTGAAAAAAAACACCTATCTGAAATGTATACGGATAATAAAAGTGGAGGTTTTCACCTATCAAATACGCCTGCGGTGACTACAAAATTGCTATATTCAAATTTAAGTGCAGGCTGTACAACATACAAGTTATATTTCACCAAAAAACTGGCCAAAAAGTGTTAATAAAAACCCATTGCAATGCAGGGTCTAAACTCTAAACACAGTCTGGGCTGCACAATATCCACTCTCCTTTAAAGAGCCTGTCTGTCTGTGTTCGCCCGCAGCCCTCGCCCTCCACCCCGCGGCTGTACAGCGCTAGATGCTCCTTTAAAATTCTCAGTCTAAGTAACTAAAATCTGCAAATCTCTAATCTACCTAAGTTCTAATGTTCACAGCTAAAAGCATAGTTGTCTGTGTGAACAAATAGAACAGTTTCGCTGAGCTGTTTTGACAGAGACCGAGCACACGTCCTGCTCTTATGAGACACAGGCACACACTGATCATGAACAGGAAGGGCTGTTCTATGTAAAATGAGGTCATGTGATTTTTCCAGCCAATCGCAACCATACACATCCCATTCATGACGTAGCACACCCAGCTCACCCTGCTCTATTCTGTAAGCTGATTTGCTGGCCGCCAAATTGACAGGTAGAACTGAAAATGGCGCTATATTAATAGATTATGCGCAGATTTTAACCTAAATTATCACGTGATTGAAAAAATCCGATCAACATAAAAACCGTGCCAATTTCAACTTTGTCGATAATAATCACTCAACACTAGTCTTGATATCTATGATCAGAATTAGCAAGATAACAGAAATGTATCAGTTTTCTGCTATACTACAGGACATATGCAGTTTTGTGTTTTACATCACTAAAACAATTCATGCTTAGCTGTATTACTTACTTTCTTGCATAAAATAACCATTATTTTTTTTTAACTCTGCAGTGGCCTTTAAATGTCAACTTTACATACATACACAGTCAAGTCACATTATCAGGGTACGTCCACACGACAGTGACAAAATACTGCTCGGATTCTGTCTAAAGATGGTTTGGGGGACGGTTCTATCTGTGGTTTGCAGATTTGTCCGTCCCCCTCAACCATTGAAATGCACATATTCCGCCTGAAAACTGGCCAGAAGACTGTGCATGTTGAAAGTTTTTCTGGAGGCCGGCGGTATAAAAAAAAACATTCGGCAGAAATCTGTTCAGTGTGGATTTGGACCTTCACTGACTGGGAAAGGGTTGTCTTCTCTAATTTACATTTTCTGCTTCATCAAATGGATGGATGTTGGTGTGTCTAGAAACATCAAAGAACAAAGACCCTGCAACCATTGCTGCAAGAACATAAGCTGGTGGTAGCAGTGTTATGGTCTGAGGAATGTTTTTGTGGAATTCTCTGGGTCAACTCATCCATGTGAAAGGCATTCTCAACTGATTTGGGTATGAATCCATTGTTGCAGATCCCATATACTCATGCATGCTATCTTCCCAGGGGTGGATGGGATCTTCCAGCAAGATAATGTGACATGTTACACTGTAATAAATGTCTAACATTGGAGGAGCATGACTAAGACTTCCAAGAATGACCATGGCCACCTGTTTCCCCTGACTTGAACTCAATTGAGCATCTGTGGGACCACCTTGATCGTAATGTTTGCTTGATTGATCCCAATCTATGCGCCCTCCAGTGGTTGTGGGATGAAGTCAGACAACATACCAGGACCTTATTGATCTGTTCCTAGCCCAATACTGCACACTGTGGTTACTCTGGATATGAGCTGGTGGTTCTAAAAACGTATCTCGACTGTGTAGATGTTAGATACCACAAATGCACTGTAGCAATATAAGATAATCTGCTGTGTATGTTTTCTGTTATGCCAGTGTATATACCAAATGCTATATAAAGTAAAGACGGTTATCCTCATTTAACTCCCACTGCAGTGTTTTTTGTTTACATGACATTTGATTTTTCCTCCCTGCCTTTCAAGCACTATAAGTTTTATTTTTGTCATTTCCATACATGTATGAGGGCTTGTTTTTCTTTCTGGAAAGATGTATTTTTTATTGGTACCATTTACTGTACCATATAATGTACTGGGAAAAAAAATCTTTGCAGGGTGGAATGTGATAAAAATGCAACTGCGTCGTTTTTTTATGGTGGGGGTTTGTTTTTATGGAGTTTACTGTGTGGCATGAGTGACACGCTGTCTTCATTCTGCAGGTTGGTACAGTCCCAGAGATACCAAATTTGTGATGTTATTCTTTATTATGCTTTACTATTTTGCTGACATAAAAAGTGAAATTCCAGCTGCACGTCTCAATGACAAAAAACTAAAACTAATGGGAGTATTCTCTCGAAACATGTCAGCGTTATTTTTAAAATGCAGTTTTGAGTGCTTTATGGTGTGTTTTTCTTGATCTCAAGATGTGCATGATTTTTAATTGCAGTCCATAATAAAAAAGATTTGAGCGTTTTATATATTGTATATATACTCGAGTATAAGCCGACTTTTTCAGCACATTTTTTATGCTGAAAAAGCCTCCCTCGGCTTATACACCAGTTTATATGTTATACAAGTTCTATGTATCCAATTTACAACTCATTTCACCCAAAGTGCTGAAGTGTGCTTCCAGGACATGTGATGATGTCACATGGAGGGGGGAGTCATGTGACTTCTGTGTGCTTCTTGGACCTGTGATGATGTCACACGGAGAGGGGGGAGTCATGTGACTGCCGTGTGCTTCCAGGACCTGTGATGATGTCACACGGAGGGGGAGGAGTCATGTGATGCTGCTCCGCGTATGCAGGAATCTGCTGTGCTGGTTGTGATCACTGCTGGATGAGCTGAAGCAATGCTGTGTGTGTGTGTTATATGTGCCTGCAGCAGAGCTGTGTGTAATGTGTGTGTAGCAGAGTCTTATGTGTGTAATGTCCATGTAGCTGAACTGTGTGTGTAATGGGCATATAGCAGAGCTGTGTGTAATATGCATTTAACTGAGCTGTGTGTGTGTGTAATGTGCATGTAGCTGAGCTGTATATTATTTGTGCCTGAAGCAGAGCTGTGTGTAATGTGCGTTTAGCAGAGCCTTATGTGTCTAATGTGCATGTAGTTGAGCTGTGTGTGTAATGTGTGTGTAGCAGAGCCTTATTTGTGTAATGTGCATGTAGTTGAGCTGTGTGTGTAATGTGTGTGTGTAGCAGAGCCTTAGGTGTGTAATGTGCATGTAGCTGAGCTATGTGTGTAATGTGCATGTGGTGAGCTGTGTATGTAATATGCATGTAGCTGAGCTGTGTGTGTGTAATGTGGCTAATTACTGGGGACAATCATTTTATACATGGTGGCACCAAGTCCTCTAGTTGCTGCTCTTTTCTATGGCGGTCTGTTCTGGTTAATGAAGGAGCATCACTTGCATTTCCTACACTAGGCATATACTTAAGTCAATAACTTTTTTTGTAGTAAAATTAGTTGTCTTGGCTTATATTCAGGTCAGTTGCTCAAATATGTACAGCAAGTCTTTTTTTCATTGAGACGTGCTGCTGGAATTTAACTTTTTTTGCCTGGATATATTGGAAGTTGGTTTCCTCCAACCTCCGAGCTCCAGATCATGGATAGCGACATTACTGGGTGAGCTGATTATTTTATTACTATTACTACTTTTCTGAGACCAGTAACTTTTCTATTTTTAATTTATGGAACTGAGTGAGGGCTCATTTTCTGGCTGCTGAAGTGTTTTTATTACTACTTTTTTGGGATACATGCAACTTTTTGACCACTTTTTATTCATTTTTTTGGGAGGCAAAGCAATAAAAAAATTCAATATATAATGTTATATTTTAACCCCTTAACCCACCACGGTCAAAATAATGTGGCTCTTCGTTTTTTCCCTCCTCGATTTCCCAAAGCCATAACTTTTTTATATTTTCATCTACATTGACATATGAGGGCTTTTAGTTTATGGGACCAGATGTACTTTCTAATGATGTCATTCATCGTACCAAAATATATAGTGGGAAAAAAGTCTAAGTGGGGCAAAATGTGAAAAAAACATACTGGTGCCGGAGTTTGCGGGTGTTTTTATTTTACAGCATTCAATCTTCAGTATAAATGATGTGTTCTCTGTATTCTACAGGTTGATACAAATCCGGCAATACCAAACATCTACAGTTTTAGTTATTTTTTTTGTACTTTAAAAAGGTTCCAAATGTTTTCTATTTTTGGAAATTTGTGCGACAGCACCATTTTCTACGACCAATAACTTTTTTGTACTAACACCTTCAGATTTGAGTGAGGGTGCATTTTTTGTGGGCTGAAGTGTACTTTTTATTATTACCATTTTGAAATAAAAGTTTTTTGTAAATTAAATTTATTCAAATTTTCAGGAGACGTGAAATGACCAAAAAACTGCAATTTTGCAATTTGGAATCTTTTTTCTTCTACGGTGTTCAGCGTACAGGATAATTGATATTATATTTTAACAGATTGGACTTTTTCAGAAACGACAATACCAAATATGTGGAACTTTTTTTTATTATTTTATATTTTTTATTTGTTGAATGGAAAAAGGTGGGGTGATTTGAACTTTTATTAAATTGTTTTACACTTTAAAACTTTTTTAATTCTTTAACTTTGCGTCCCCCTAGGATGCTTCACAACTAGGGGGCTCGATCATTTATACAGCCTAATCTATTGCAATACATAGCACTAGGGTGTACAATCTGGCGGTTTTACTATTTCCTACCTGGGGTAGGAACTAGTAAAGCAAAAAACATGGCAGTGATGGAAGCCTTCACATGCCATGTTAACCGATTGGGAGCCCATGATAGAAGTGAGCGACGGTGCACGACAACGTTTCTCATTGATTTAGATGCTGTGGCAAAGATGGCCATCTAAGGGGTTAAACAGCGCAGTATGGAGCTGGCACCATCCCGCGCTGTAAACGCTGAATGTTAGCTGCAATTAGCGACTCTTCAAAGCCCCTTACCAGCATTAGGACATACCCATACATCCAGGTGCGGTAACTGGTTAATAGACTGGGCTTTTATGGATGTGACAATATCAATTACTATGTTTTATTAATATTATTTCATGTTTATAATGGCAAAAGCGAGATGTTTTACTATTTTTTTTTACTTTTTCTTCTACTTTTAGTCCCCTTTTGCATACTCGACCAGTAGGGGGTGTGATCACTTTTATGTTAGTCTGCAATACAATAGTTTTGCTGAATAGCATTCTAATATGGCTTTTTAAGGCAGGATGTGATACTTAAATGCCAGGCATGGAGGTATTCATTAGGCTGCCATGACAACCATTTGGCACTCTGTGTCAAAGGGAAAGTAATCAAGGGGGAAGCAACTGAGTACCGCTGCATTTTAAAATCGTTTAGATGTCATGATTGTGTTTACTATGGCATAGAAGTAGTTATACAACTGGAAAAAAGTTTTTCAGTCGGGTTTAATGGGGGGGGAGTCTGTAAATTTAAACCCCCTTGGGCCCCCCATCCCCAACTTACCGGATGATTTAATTTTTGGGTAAAATTTTAAACTATTTTTTTTTTTTTTTTTTTTTTTCTTTTCATTTTTTTTTTTTTTTTTGGGTCGTGTTTTTTTTTTTTTTTTTTTTTTTTTTTTTTTTTTTTGTTACTATGCATAGAAGTAGTTATACCACGGACAGAGATCGATCCTGTGCAATGGAGTGCTTCTGTATTAACCACCTGTGAGCTTATCCAACTTCGTGAGAGAATTGAGTTATCGCACCAGGCTTATCTTCAGCCATTGAATATAATTTCTTAAAAGAGATTTCCACCCACTGAGGCTTTTGGGGGAAATTAACTTCCTCCACGTCCAGTGGCGAATACTAGTAAAATAGCTGTGATTTATCCATGTGTACTAAACAGAAAGAGAGAATAAAATGGGAACAAAGCTTTACTGGCTCCATATTTGCTCAGACCTTCTTATGATGATTTGCAAGTGTAATCTTTACATGACATACTTCACAGTAATGTGATGTAGAATAAACACTGCATTATAGGAGCTAAGCTAAAGCTTAAGGCATCTGACAAGATTATTCAATGTTACCAACGATGATCACCAGAAGTCAAGGTCAGTGCAAAATAACTAATGTATTTACAGAACTTCTCAATGGTTTATGTAGGTTATAACATTCTAAAAAACCTTAACATTTTGCTAATAATGAACAAAACCATATAAAGTATATTGTCTTATAGTCTCCTATTAAATAACTACAATTCTCACAAAAAAGTTAGGGAAATTTGGCTTTTGGTTGAAATTTTTGGATGAACAGAATTTCTTGACATTTTTTTAAATGAACTAAATGAGACCATCTCTTAATTGTACAATGCACATCTACATCTGTTCAATGATTACGTTTTTTTTTTTGCAAAACTTGATGATCTCTAACAAGGAGCTTAACAGCAAAATTCTTAACAGGTGTTTGATCCCTGAATTGCCCAATAAATTTATGATATCAACTTGAATTGGGATTTAAACAGTCCTCCTCATCATGCTGTTCACATTTTGACATCATGAAACCAAGACAACACCTTTCCATTGATCTACAGTGGATCGCTATAGTGAGGCTTCAAGCAGGATGCTCTGAGATGTAAGTGGCCACTCAGCTTACAGTGTCACAGAATGTCATCAGCAGTATCTCTGTATCTCTGTTGCAACCTGCTGATGACAATCTGTGACACTCTGAGCTCAGTGGCCACTTCCATCTAAGAGCATCCTGCTTGAAGCCTCGCAATAGCAAGGTACTGTTGATCAATTGTAAGGTGTTGTCTTGGTCTTCTGATGTCAAAATGTGAAAAGCATGATGAGGAGGACTGTTTAAATCAATGTCACAGGAAAAAATCAAATATCCCATAAAACTTAACATTTATTTTAAATAATTTAAAAACCTGATATATAAATCCACATTACACTGGCTGGGTCACAAAAATTTGTGAATTTTGAAGATCGGTGGGATCGAGGGTGTTAAACCACTGCTACTAATCAAGAGGTAGCATTCATCCTAGGGATGTGAAAAAGACTTAAGTGGATGAACAATATTTGGAGGAAAAAACTTGTTAGAGGGAATCTCACCCTAGTCAAGCCCTACAAAGTGACCCTGCGCAGAGCACCCATCTCGAAAGGGGTGACTCCATAGTCTATCCCTTAAGTATGCTATAAATTCATATAAATCAAATATATACGCCAAACGTGTTTCAACAGCAAGTTTCATCAGATAGAGCAGAAAACATATGAAAAAGCAGAAACAACAGAGATATGTGATCCCATATGAGGATGTATGACCCTGTCAGTGATAAATTTTGAGCTAGTTTAAATAATGTGCCAAATAAAGAACTGCCCTTGAAGGGAGGGGTCCAGAACCGGAAATAGCTTAGGGTAACATATTCTAATCTGGGTCATATACCTGTAGATGAGTAAAGGACATATAGATAAAAAGATACAAAGAAAACAGGTTATTTAACTGGAAAGCGGCATACTGGAAGTCCCATGCATTCCACTGTGGAATGCACAAGACAATAACCGGAAGTGACACTTTTCTTCATATTATTGGAAGTCCCCAGCTCCGACAGCAAGATACATGCGTACCGGAAGTCCAGTGCGTTAGAATAATGAAAAAGATGTTGCTTGAATGATGATTATATTGTGTTGTCCAATAAAGGTATAGTATCTGTTTTGCATGACGGTACTCCTACCACTGAAAGCTTAAAAAACTCTTGCCAAACTTTTAATAAAGGAGAAAGAGTGCACCGACATTTTGAAAATGTCTCCTCATTCTTTTGATGATGTATGTGCACATTCACTCTTGAGTTAATTTATAATTTGGACACCACACAAACAAAGCTGGGAGATATTTTAGTCTCTGTATCACGCTCTAAGTTCAGTGGCTACTTTTGTCTGAGAACATCCTGCTTGAAGCCTCACAATGGCTAGGTACTGTCGATCAGTTGTAAGCTGATGTCTTGGTTTTATGATGTCAAAATGTGAACAGCATGATGAGGAGCACTGTTTAAATCCCAATTCAAATTGTTTCCCTAAATTTATTGGGCATTTCAGGGATCAAACACCTGTTGTGAATTTTGCCATTAAGCTCTTTGTTAGGGTGCTTTCACACGGTGCGTTTTTGGTGCGTTTTTTGAAAAAATGCTTTTTGTACATAAAGGCACAGCAATTAATGCTGTACATTGCTGCACAAAAAAACGATGCAAAAATCATGGTAAAAATCACAATTTTACCACGATTAATTGCCTTCCTGCACAAAAAACGCATTAAAAAACGCATCAAAAACGCACCAAAAATGCACTGTGTGAAAACACCCTTAGAGATCAGCAAGTTGTGCAAAAAGTACTCAAACATTGAACAGTTGAACATATGCATTCTAAAGTTAAGAGATAGTCCCATTTAGTTCATTTAAATTTTTTTTTCCAGAAATGTTCATCCTGAAATGTCAACCAAAATCCAAAAATCCCTAACTTTTTGTGATGGGTGTGTTCTAGAGGTGGTTAGAGTCATGATTGCGCCACAATAAAATGTAACTATTATCAGTGCTCATCTAACCTAATGCAGCAACATAGTATCTTGCATTTGTTGACATGGGTAGATAGAGGTAGTTGGATGTCTGCACAAGAAGACAGGTTGTCATACCTATTGGTTCTTAAAATTAGAATATTCCTTAAATACAGACAAATATCCCTTTTGAGGAGAAATGACACAGGGAAAAAGTATTAAACATGTCAGTAAATACCTGTCAGTAGGCATTACTGACATGTATTTAATACTTGGTACAAAAGCTTTTATTGGTCAATTCAAGATCCCTCCTGTATGGAGAAACTAATTAAATGAATTGCTCAGGTGGGATTTTGGCCATTCTTCCACCCCAAAAATCTTTAAAACCTGAAAAGGGTTTCCCTTTGGGGTCCTTCTTGAAACCCCAGTTTAAATTTTTCCCTAGATTTTTGTTTTCTTCAGGCCCCAAATGTTGGCTGGGTTTAAGAGCTTTATTTTTTTTTGGAGTTCCCTTTGGCTGTGAGGGTTTTGGGGTCTTGTCTTGCTAAATGTCCCCCTAAATTTTATCTTTATCTCCCAGTAGATGGAGCAGATTTAAACAAAATTTTCCCCGTGCTTTTTTCCCCTATCCCTTCAATTATATGAAGTTTGCCAGTGCCATATACTGAAAAACAGGGCACAGACAACATGAATCCATGGGGACACAGCGCAGACCGACTCGGGGGGTTTAAAGGAGTGAAGCAGGGGTTTGCCCCCACCACCCCAAAACTCAGGCACCTGGGGCAGCCCCCTTGGGGGGGTTTTAAAGGAGGGGTTCTCAAATTACAGTTTCAGCTGTTTTAGTGCCCTGGTTTTTGTGGGGGGGCTTTTTTGGCTTTGTTTTTTGTTTTTTTTCCTTAGACAGGAGCTATTAAAAATTTATCAGGGGGGGGAGGGGGTTTGCTTCAGGTTCACCCTTTTTTTTCTATTTTAGGGAGGGTGTTTTTGGGTGTTTAAAGGGTGTCAAAATGGAAAGGGGTGCAATTGTTTAATTCTTAGCTTAAGTTCCAATCTAAAAAAAAGGGCTTTTTTTAAATATTTCAGGATTGTTAATAAGGAAAAATAAATTTACTGCCCCAGGGTCTTTATTTAGTAAAAACGTTAAAGAAAATTTTCATATTTTATAAAAAGGGGTCACTGTGTCCATTATTTTAGGGGAGAGGAGGAAGCAAAAACAAAAAAATTAAAAAACAACAGCGCCGGCCCCTCCCTTTCCAGAAAACATTTGTTGAGGGGAGGGGCTCTTGTTTTGCCAAAGGTAAAAAAATCTTTTTCCCTGGCACCATTTTTAAAAATAACAGGCTTTTTATGAATTTTTAAAAAGACTTTAAAAAACCCAAAATTCAGACGGACCCCCCCTTTATGTTGAAAATACTGAAGAGCGGAAGAAAATTCCCAACCTCCGGATTGAACCCAGTTGATGCAGGCGAAGAAATTGCATTGTGACCATCTGAAATGTTTCTTGTGTGTCATTGTAATGGCATTTTTTATGGGCCCATTGTTTTCCCAGTTTATTATTTTTACTAGTTAGGATTGTTTTCTATTCACTGATAGGTTCAGCTGGTGTCTGATTCCCTGGTTTTTGATCTTTTTCTTTTGTGTTCAAAACTTTTCTTATTTTTTTTTCCCCATTAATTCATTTTGGAAGTATGGTTTGTTTCTTTGTCGGGTGTGAATTGGAGGGTTGTTCCAAACTCCGTGAAAATTTTGATGTCAATGACCTTTAGAAATATATTTACTTAGAAAACTGTTGACGTGTTCAATACTTATTTTATACTTTTCATATATTGGTCCTTTTCTTCTTATGTTAGAAGTTAAAGACAGAAGACAATTTGAGCAAAATTTGTTGAGATTATAAGAGAAAAATTAAACTTTAGAACTGTTTGCCACCAGGGTAGCTTTAAATTTCGGGTTATAAGTGTAAATAGGCGCTACATCTTTCCATTTAAATTACTTTTTTAGTTGTCACTGTTGTTCCATAGGTTTAATTTTAATGCGTTAAAAGTAAAGGAGTCTGATTGTCAGACAAAAAGTCCAAAAAAAACCAATCAGAGCTCCCCTTTCATTTTTTTCCAGAGCATTATATGATATGAAAGGTGAGCTCTAATTTGTTGCTATGGGCAACAAAGAAAGCCTTAAACCAAGACACTTTTAATACATGATGCCTACATTTTTTTTGTAAAAATAATACCAGCTTTGTATGTAAACTGTATTTGGTGTTGTAGATTGGCCCCATTCACTTGAATGTTGTACCACCCCTTTATGAAATTGATAATGATTATTTACTTAGAAATAACACTGGTTTGAGGGATTCATTTATTGCCTTGTGTATTATGATGAATTCAAGCTTTTATAACCATCGAAAGGTTGCTAGACATTCATTAAGTGGCTGTAACAGTGAATCAGATTATCTCCATAAATTGTCACATTGTTTTTTGTAGACAAACCCAAATTTATTTAAAATTTAGTTAAAAATTTTCTCATGTCAGGTTGGCCATGGGGGATTTGCTATACTAAATTTAAATTAAAAATTTATAAATACTTATTTTTCATGGTGAGAATACAACAAGGTTATTTTTCACAGGATCTTTCTGGTTCATTGGTTTTACGGTGGGACTGATGTAAAGCAGGATATGATGAAATCTGACAGAAATATATTTCTATACACAGTGACGGTACTTGTTTATTGTGTAGTGTCATCTTCAATCTTTTCATTAATGGACAAATTACGTTTTGTTTTTACAGTGCACATTTGTAAAACAAAAACATTTTTCATTGAGGCGTTTATAGGATTTCTTTTAATGCAACATCTTTATTTAGACATAATAGCTAGAACATTTATTATCCCTCAAAAAAGGGGGAATTTTCTT